>JAIPMN010001358.1:0-24190 GCA_020650975.1 Apostichopus californicus | reverse complement strand
ATGTTAAAAAACTGACAAGATCGGATCCTAGTCTTTTTCGGCGGGTAGAGTGTTGAATGAAACGGCACGCGATAGAAATGACAGCCTAGATGACAGAAGAATAGGTCACCTCATTTAGCCATATTCTTGCTACGTTCATTTCAATAGTTTTTCCTGTCTATAGACTCTTAAACTCGTCCAGCAAGCTTATCGATTTGAATTATGGGTGTTTTTAAAAAAAAAGATAACTTGGCCAAAAAAAATGTAGGCCCGGGCCTACAGTGCTACATACTGGCTACGCCCCTGATCATATGATATCATAATCAGCAGATTTTGTTTCCTGTTTGAATTCTTTTACATGTTCTTTTACATAATATATCAGAAAGACAAACATAGTGCTCTAGCTTTTACAATTTTTCCAGTAGGATGATTCTTGTTTATTGTCCAATGTCTGGACTTCAATACATTTGACGAACTTAACTGATGGACAATATAAACTTTCCTATTTTGTAATATTGCCAGATATGCTGTGGCCTAAAAACAAATATCGTTATCGCAGTGTATTAGCAGTGTAATAATTATTACAGGAAGTGCGTATCACGTACGATTGCTAGCTTAGCTTCATAACATGCTGTTCGTGCAACACCTTAGGACGACTCATAGAACGAAGTTGTCGACGTTGTTGTGCATACAGTTCGTGACATTCCATAGAGTGCGGTTAGGTAGGCAATATGTATTTTATTACACAGTGGCCAACTGTAGGCTTGTAATTGGCTATAAGCTAAATTTAGCTTATTGCATCTGCCAAACTAAGTAAGTAGTTGAATCAGTAGGCGTGAATGTTACTACGATTACAATCGAGTTAACGGAGCTGACGAGTATTCAAGATCATAAGAGTACTGACAAAATACCATGCTAAAAAACGACAGTTTAAAAAAAAAAATCGACACTGAAAGGGGGGGGGGAGCGGTCGCTCCCCCTGCTCCCCCCTGGCTACGTCCCTGCACACAGCTCTAATTAAATGTACCGACAGTCACACTGTTACACCGATTCAGTATAGATAAATAGCGTTACTCCAGTCTACTATGAAATGCTGTATTAATCAATTAAATGACGAGGTGAACTAATAAAGATATTACCTTCCCATAATCCTGGGTGTTTTCAAATGGCAGTTAGTTGGTTCTCAAGTCAGTATGACATGGTTGTTATGTTCGGCTTGTTCCAAAGGGTAATATTCGTCGATATGCAAAAATGCATGGACCTTAGACAAATAGTGTTACTGAGTGGTTGTAATGATGACTAAAGTATTCGTCAGTATGTAAAAACGAGAGTGGGTCTTAGGTGGACATTCGTCAAAAATGAGTCATAAAAAAACGAAAAAATAGACAGTTTTAAAACTTCTAAGCCGGCTCAACCGATTCTTCACCCTCGAAATAGGTAAGAACAATATTTAACTCAATTTCGCCAAAAGTGCACATTCGCCACTACGCGAAAACGGGGACGATATAGGCATTTATCGGTTATTTGCATGTGATGTACTAACCGATGAATGCCTATATGATATGCACATTAAGATGTTGAGCGCGCGCGGAGCGCGCGAATATTTGGTTATATTTTTCGGGCAAGTCGTTACAGCCCCCCCCCCCCCCAAATCAAATTAGGCTCCTACGCCTATGAGTATAATGAACTGACTGAGATCTTCATGAAAAGAAATAATCTCATTTCCTCAACTTTATGCACCCTTCTGCCCCCACTCCAACCTCATTATTCTTTAATACTGAACACAATGTGTTAGTCAGATTACAAACGTTAATGAGTACGGTACATGGTCATTTCGTGATACAAATGGAGATACAAGGGATAGTGGACGAAGTACTTTAGGTCAGGATGAACATAACGAGTGTGCCACAACGGTTACGTTCACGAAAGATAGAAAGCAAATATTAAAAGTAATGACTAACTTTTTCTCCAAAGATCTCTTGGTATACGGTTTTATTTGCAATATCATAAATAGTAACCTTCCCTGTGTCTTTGGCTCGGGGTGCCCCAGCTACACCCTGCACTTCATTATTTAAGCCAACAAAGTGTCCAGACGCAACTGCATAACCTAAGTTGTAAATGAAGCAGGTATTACATATATGTATCAAATAACATAAGTACAGCACATCTAACTAGAGAACTAAAAGCATACTGACCATTACAACTGTTAAAATGCTCACTTCAAAACCCTTTGCGTTTCATTCAAACACTTGCAGTGTATGGAGTTCAATGTGTCAAGTAAAGCGTTTATTGAAAGAAAGTGAAATAAGCTGGAAAAAGGTTAACTGAGAATATCAAAACTAGTCGGCACTTAATGTCACTTAAACAAGTTCCGGCTTCTATAAAACCTACATATGTTCTATGCATATCTGAGTATGTGTATGCAGGTAAGGGCGTACGAGATAGCAAGATAGATATTCACTGGAGCTATTTTGTAAGGATGGCTATTACTCTATGGTAAATTTGCAAAATCCCCAACGAGCTTGCTAAAAATGATCAAATGGCAATACAAGACAGAATTAACGCAAATGAAACCATTATCTATGCGTTCGTGTGCATTAATATGTGTATACGAGCAATGTAGAGTAAATGCCTCAGCCTTAGTTAACGTTGCCACATAGCATTTGGTTAATCGGATTAAAAAAATTATTGCTTTCCAGTGTAAATAATATAAAATGCCTGACAAAATACTTTGAGAAGAATTTGGTCACAGTTTGATTAACTTTATTCTTTAATTATCTTTATAAAGCTATTTTGCTGTGACCCATTAAATTACCCTGCAATTTAACTTTCATACTTATATATATTGTATAGACAGGGAAGTTTTACCTGTTAACTGCTAACCGAATTCTCAACTACTTTCACATGACAAGTCTTCTTCACGGTATGTTTGCGTTCAAGGTACTTTAAAGAAGGAAATATTGTTATAACCTTCCTAGTCATCTAAACTTAGGGGTTTGATGTGTTCATTCACTTGAATTCTGTGACATTTACTGATTTAATCTTTGTTACTTTTTATTTTATACCTAAGGTTTCTATTTATAAATTATTTTGAAGATTATACCGACATAGACTGAGCTGAAAAAATATACAAAAAACCCGAAAACGAAAACGTTTAGTGGTTACAATGCCTAAATATATTCATGTGTGGTAGGCCATGCATGTTAAAATTCATGAACTTGTGTACACCAAAATGAATAGGATTATCTATTGAAAAATGCTGCAACATATACAGGAAGGTACCAGCAATCAGTTATCATGTTGACAAAGTATATTTAGTGACATAGTATTAAAACAGATATAAACATGAATATTAATGAGGTCAAATTGTATGATCTCATAAGCATGTTTCTAATACTAACATTGTATTATCCAAGAACATGTGTAAAGTTTATTAGACATACTATTTTAGAGATAGTTGATGAAGAATTTCAAGTTCACTTATTAATATTCATAATATGAACAAAGAACAACACGGTTGATTGTATGAATGTAGTGTGACAAACCTTATTTGCTTAGGATGGAAACCATGGAACATTTGGTTCTTGTCTTGTGTTTAATGCCATGTCTTGCAATTTGATAAATATAAATGACATAAAGTTGAAGACGTAATGAAAATGTGCTTATGATGTACCAACATCAAATTACAGTATGCACCACATTTTATGTTGAGCCTTGCCCAATCACTAATATTAATGGGATGAGAACACATGAGATAAGGGCATATCTACTCAGCATGAGGCATCTATCGCCCAAGTAACCAACGAAAAGGATGCAAAGGAATGCAAAGGATGCAAACTTGTAAGCAACTTCGTGTTGATTTGTTTTCAAAGATGAACACTAGATAATGAATTATAGCACGTCTATGTAGATCTCTGTAGTAATAATCAAGTCCTCTTGGCTAACATCACTTCGAAGTTTGTAAACTTTCATCCAAACATCTTTATTCGAAAATGATTATCTTTGATGTAAAATTTGATATGAGAAATATTATCAGTAAAGCTAAATATTTTTTGCTGGCACTTCAAAGAAATAAAAAGAAAGAAAGAGAAAGCAATGTTTTGTTTTCAAGTATAGAGTATGGTTAATTGTTTCGTAATGTTGATTAAGTAGTAGTACCTGTGACTTTCTTTAGTAATTGTAATAAGCTTATCATTAAGTTAGCTAATCAAGAGGTTGTGTCTGCACGACTTGATTCACAAAATCTAGATTTGTTTTCTCACAGAACACGATTTCTACATACATATGACTATTACTTTCGATTTGTTCTACAGCGATTGACACATCTACTCGACCAGCCTTTCAAATGTATGTAACTTGGGCATGAAATAGACAAATACAACTGTGATGTATCATCTTGTCTTGATATTAGCATTTACTTTTGTTCTAAAATTATATATAATCACCATTGTATTCGGTTTCATAATCAGATTTGTCGTTGAACAAGCTTGGTTCCGGGTAACTAAAACTTGCATGATCATCAACCACAACGGTACCTGAAACAACAACAATAAATGTCACTTTTGAAGATGTGAGATCAAGTATCGCATCGATTGACCAATCATCAATCGTCTGCCCGGTCGATTTCATCAGGGACATGATATGCACATTATCAGTGGAGTCGGAAACCAAGTCGGGACCCAGGGAAAATATGCCACCGTTTCCTTTTCATCTTTGCCTAGGTATATCCATGGAGCTATCACGAAAACGATAAATTCATCCCATGCTTCGCAGCCCCGCCCCCTCCCCCGCCCCGTCAAGACTATACGTTATGATACTGCAGGATTTGTGACATTCCGTACAACAGGAGAATTGAAAGCTTAGGGTTACATTTTACTCACCTGTGCCGTTGAAAGCTCCAGGTGCACCATACAGAGCTGTTTCCTCTATGTTTGTGAAAGCGGTGTCTATGCCAGCCTGACACCAAGATAGCCATCTTGTGTTTCCACGCCACTGATCAGAATCTAACAAAATTTACACAAATAAAACCTTGTAAAAAACTGTATTGTATATTCTAAAGTTTCTCAACGTATTTCATCTTTCTTTCATCTTAACCAAACGTTTTGCAATAGCTGTCTTAGGCATTTATCAAAGTTCAGCATCCTCCCTTTTTCTTCATAAGAGCATCGTAAAGACAGAAATTCTAACAAGTAAATATCCGACTATCCACGTCTTTGCTCTCAAATATTTAGAGGAAATGTTCTTGTTTGTGATGAATATACATGAAAATGTATTTTCATTCGGATATCCTCCTTTAAAAGAAAGTTAAAATGTGATAATAAAGTGAACTGTAATGAACACAATATTTCTTTGCACAGGAAATGTTTATATTAATACAGGAAGATACATGATGCAGAGTGGATAGCTCTGATCACAGGAAGGGATGCAGGCTTAAAGCTCGGAAGAGTATGGGTCTGGTGAAGAATATGACTTCACTTTCACATCTACCTACTTTTGTAATTCATATCTTCAGAAGTATATGGATATGTAGAGAAATGCCATGCTTGACAAGTGAACAAGTGAGATTTATATTTATCGAACAAAAGACGGATGTTCTTCATTGGGTGGAGCAGAAAGAACACTTGCGGTCAAAATTTGATAATCATGTTTACACTATCTCCGCACAATATTGACAAATTAGGCAAACAATGATAGATCCCCATCTAATATGAAATCGTGAATCGTAGAAGTCAAATTGGCTTTGGTAGCTGACGAGACATCAAACTAACGAAATGCCGTAACTTATTTAACCAATGTTTGCTGGTGGATTGGATAAACCCTTCATGGCAATAATAAAGATTGACACAAAACTTATTTCAATCAGTTCTAACGTTACATCAAGTTTTAGACATTGTTGTACTTTATAAAAATGTCATGGCCTCGACATTATCCGTAAAGGCAAGTGGCTCCAAGTGGTTTATCGCCACTACGTCAAGGTGTCGCATGACCATATGTTCACTATTATTGCAAAACGCATGAAGAATTCACCACATTAATTAGTTAAAAATATAACGAAACTATCTACAGTCAGTGTAGTAATTTGTTAAATATGTGAAATGCTATATTGATTTCTATATTGAGATATTACGGATTAAACCATTTGATACTTTTAAATTTTTGATGCTTTTAAAAATTCTGCCTGTTGTCCTTTTGTCACAAGGAAGATCATTGCATTTATTTCTCTCTTCATTTCTTACTAATTTGATCCTTTGATTCTGAAGTAGTTTATATCTTAAACCTGCTTTGTAAAGGAACGTCTGTGGACTATAAAGTGTAGAAAGGATATATAGTAGGTATGTACAAACACAATTACAACAGGCTACAGAAAGCAGATGTACTATGTTCAAAGCTACGGTAATACTATATATCCTAACTTATTTCATTATCTTATGGTAATACTACGTATCCTATGTTATTTCTGTATTGTGTAGATTATCTAAAATGTAGAAAACTGAAATCTGCTAATATTCACAATGCCGTCGCATTTCTCACGTCATTACAATACAATAAACGTAAAGTTATTGAAGGAATATTTTCATTGGGTTGGGAATGTACAAACTTAGTTGTGTAGCCGCATTTATAGCCGCACATAAATAACAAACTTATTTGCACATCAGTTACTTTGAACTTATCCCAACAGAGACCTGGTCGACACGAGTTTCAAAATTCCATTAAATATGTCTAGTTTTGCAACATTTCTCTTTGTTACAAAGAAAAGCGTTATTAAATATATATGATGAGATGAGATATTAGATGATAGTAAAACTAACCATCCAAGCATGGAAATTTCTTTCCAAAAACCTCGTCTTGATATTGTGTTATCTTGAATTTGTAGCAGACGCCAATTGGATAACTATCATTCCTAGTGAAGCCAGTTTCCCTTCCCACAAAATAGTTGTTGGCATATCGATGGCCACATGCCTGTGGGGTGAGATAAAAAAGGTTCGTAATGTATATATGGTAGCCTCAGAAAGCCAACCAATTTTAGAATTAGGTTCAAAGGTCTTTTTTCATTGGCCATTAACGTCATAAATGTTTGAAATTATATATAGAATCTGCATGGCTCTACTTAAAACACTATTGTACAGATCGGCAGTTGTAGTCACTGCAACCACATCTTACTTCCATTGGCTGCATCCCATTTACACAGACTACATATGGCGTTCGACGAGGGTGTACTCTTTCAGTCAGTAATCCGATATAAATTGGAGATATGCTCATGGTACATAGGTGCACGATAATTATACATTCAAGAGAAAGGTTATACTTTAGAGGAGATTCCGGACGAAGTATTAGTTTATTGTCTCTAATAAATAACTACTCAATTTTTTCCCCAGTTCCTTCTCTAATAAAACCAGCCATCAAGCAATCAACAGAAGCCTTATATCTGCCACGTTACTTTATACTCACTGAGATCAAACCGTCTTTTTTGTCTTCTGCGGAGAGTGACACACCCAACCATTGGTTATCTTTGGCATCTATTCGTTCAGGGGAAATTTCGTTCCCTGAAAAAAAAACAAAGACAAAAGCAAATATTTTAAATGTGCTATAAAATGTTTTGAAATCACTTCTAAACAATGAGTAGCAGAATATAAGAGCCGTGTGATGAAGAAAACTGCGCTTAAGGTGACTTAAAGCGCTTAAGGTAACGTAACCCAAAATCGCTTCTTTCTTCATTTTTTGCCAACTTCATAGTCATTTAAGACGTTGCTCATGTGGCCGGGATTGTGTGAATAGAACAAGGATTTGACAAAGATATATTACCTTGGCATCATATTTATTTTGTTTTTGACATATGGAGTGAGTAAAGTGCAAAAAGGGCGACGCATAATATGTTTTCCGTTACATTCAGACTTTGTCATACTAAATACCAACTGCAGCGGTTTTTACAACTGCGACTTTGTTTCATATCCCTAAACGTTGAAGTTTGATAAATAATCATAGATTAACTATGCAGTTCATTGAACCTCGACTCTCAGAGCTCAATTGTTCCGAGGGTTGTTTCCAGCAATTTTAGCCAACGGATGACAGTTGGCAGTCATGCTTTTGCCAGGAATGTCAAAACACTGTGCGACGGCATATACTGTATGCTCTGATACAATATAATGGCTAAGTCGGGATAATAAATTGTAAAATGGGCACGATAGTATATGATCAAACAAGTGACTCATTCAGAAACGTAATACATATCTATAAATAAGTACCATTGTCATGGCCATTACATGAATTTAGGAGGAGCGGCCAGAAGCCAAGACTAGATCGACTATGATTAGCACCGATCTGTAAGAATTAGTTTTTTTAATTAATTTCATGTACCGAAGATAATGATGATGATGGTGATCATGATCATTATGATCACGATGATGATGATTTTGATTATCATGGTGATGATGAATATTATTAAGATGATTATGGTGATGATGATGATGATGATGATGATGATGATGATGATGATGATGATGATGATGATGATGATGATGATGATGATGACAATAATACGCCTATTACCCGTGCTATCAAGATTTATTTGAACACATGTCGAGGAACATTTGTAAACTTTTCCAGGCCTTGTAAGGGTCAGTTGGTGAGTAGAATTTCCTCTAGGAGCACCAACTAAGAGACTGAAAAAGAGCAAGAAATATGAATTGAAATACTTGAAATACGAAAACACATAAACTTATAGACACTGTTGTAAATTAGTCAACATCGTGGCACTAGAACGCCAATAAATGAAAGTGGCCTATAAAACATATAAGTGCCTCGATCCTTACACGACAAGTAAACTGAGAGTGCCATTCGTATAAATAAATCAGAAGCATATACTGAGTTTATTTTTATTGGGTAAACATATAACAGAACCCCCGCAATTCATGAATATGATTATAAACATGACATTTGATGGCCCACTGAACTCTTATATGATCCCATTAAATTTGGTGTTGCATCTGAGAAACTGGCCTAATTTGTCTTAGCTTGTTAGCAGCCCCGCCACTTTAATTAACGAGCCTCGGATTTTACAGCCATTTTCATATTAAAAAAATGGTATCTTGACAGACCCTTCGAATTAATAAGGTAATTATAATAATATTTATGGTCTTAACACTTCACTTGGATTTACGTCCTCGGGCTGCAACACTGTGTTGCTCTTTGGAGAACCATTTCGCCTATTCATTGAATAATTCTTAGCCAGTCTGTTTACAAATAAACAACACACGCATCGCACTACCTGCACACTGTTATTGTGTATTAACAAAACTGATGTATCACACTATTTTGCTTAAGCAATTTAATAATGAGTCTCTTAGCCAGGTTAGGTTTCTAATTAATAGGTGGGTTCCATCCGCGGTTGTTGTTTTTTCTGACCTTTACTGTGGCATACTCCATATTGAGTCTACATTAATCCACCCGAGTGTTCTTCCTCAGGAAAAGCGCCACAAAAGCATCAGTAATACATCCTTTTGAAATGTTTTCCAAAAAATCTGGTGTTTGTGGCTTTGATGTTGAAGAGCATGAATGGGAGTCTATGTGAAGTGCAAAACATTGGGTCAACTGAGGCAATTTAAGAGCACTTTAGGCCTCCCAGGAGCAGCGTACGAAAATTGTTAACTACTGCCTTAAGATGTTTGCTTACAAGTGACGAACATTTAAGGCTCTTATAGCTCAAAATTGTCATGGTTATATGATACGGAACATTGATAGTGCAATGAATGGTCAACTTGTCAGCTATCCAGTGATGGGTAATGAGAACTTCTACAAGGACCAATAGACCACATTACTTTGACGATTTAATGTGTAAGGTAATGGGGCCATTGTATGAGGTATGCTATCTTATTGATATGAAATAGGCATGATGTACCGTTAGTTTTGCAGAGGCATCATCAACCTTTATACTACAATGATATCAGATGAAATCAAAGATCACAACAAATTACAAAGAAAGATAGTAACAAAATGTGGTCATCCGGACTAAATAGGCTAGTTTCCATTCCGTGTCCTTCCTTTGTGTTTCACAGTTAGTGACACCCTACATACTGCCCTATAACATCGTTTAGCTAGGTCAACAATTAATTTCCAACACTTTTTGGATTACCCGCACAGGAAACTATGAAATTACAGCTTAGTTGATAGGACATAGAAATGCGACCACATAACCTCCATACTACAGGAACTGCATTGGCTTCCTATTCAGTAGCTAACAAAGGTCAAACTTTAATGTATTCACATAAACTCCTCCATGGTGTGTCTCTGGTCGATTTAGAGGAGTTGTTGAGTCGTTGATTCGCAAGCCATAGCTTGCACAAAACCGCAAACGAGGAAATAAATCTGACGCAATCTCTCACTTGCAATAATTTCTATAAGTAGGCAAGCTTTCTCGGTTTGTGTCCTAACAGTGTGTCACGCAAACTTCTCTTGATTGATAAACTTTATTTGTTTTAAATCTAAACTTAAGGCTCCCGTTTTTACACAATATTTTCATCAATAACTTCTGTAATTGGAATTGCAGACATTCTTTATTAGTTTTCAATAATTCTTGTATCTTATTTTACCTCATTTTAAGTTGAAAGTTCTCTGTAATATGCTTACATTTTACTGGTGTTTCTTTTATAATTTCATTGTTTATTACATTTTGTTGTGATTTCATGCTTGTAAGACGCGTTGAGATGTTACACATGCAAGTGTTTGATGAGAATATATTTACAAGTCGTTTTTAGTCGATGTGTTATTGAACCGTTTATCTAACCGAATATTTTAGATATATTTAGTTTATGATCGATACTGACGATTAATTAATTAAAATTTCCTGTGATAGTTAAAACGATAGTTTATGTCCCCAAATGCCAGGTATACTAAGTTTGTAGTATCGTTTCAATATGCATGTGAATGAGTGCAACCATTTATTATTCACATATACAAAGGACAAGAAAAATAAAATAAATATATGCCGATAATACTCACTACGTATCACTGTCCAGGTCGCGATACTGTAGTACTGTGTAACCAAAGTATTCTCCATCCTCTCCATGGTAACGTGTAGGTTCGGTAATGTCCAAATTACATGCATGACATATTCCGAAGATAAACAATAAAAATACTATAAAGATTTGGGATGACGCCATTCTCGGCAACCTGGATTTGAAGGTAATCTTTATGAAGAAAACCAAAAAAAAGAGATGCACCAACCCGGATTCTCTTTTCTCTCAGTAAGAATTATATAAACACAAAATTAACTCAAACATCCAATATACACATATAGTAGGCCTACACTGAACATTTGGTTCGATGAAACATGTTGTCTGAACGGATACCCTGATTCATTTAAGGAACAATATAAACGTAACCCACAGTTGCCTTCGTAGTTGAATACTGGAACAACTGAACCAAATTGATATGGAACGCCACAGTATCACGACTGATAATGATAATATAATTTCATATGATGATATAGTCATTTTATGCGATAATAATGTACTGACCATTATACGATAATATACTGATTAAATACGACAATATATAGAAGATAACCGATGATAACCTAAAAACTCACGCGACGATAATAAGAATCTACACGATTATAATAAAACAGTATATGATTATAATAATAAGAAACTACATCTATATAACAAGAAATTACACGATGATCATCTAAACAGCTGACGATAAGGAGTGATACGTCTGAGATTTTGGACATTTTAATTATTTATACAGGGTAAAGAATTCCATCTGACTTGCTGGCAGCACAAAGTTCCTAATCAGTTGCCAGTTGATTCGTCCCTAGCAGGCCTACTTTGGTATAAATCAAAATGGACATGAAAAAACTGAATTTCGTGTGATTTTGTAAGAGAAGTGTGAAAAATTCCCTACCAAGCCAGCACCACGTGCGGCAACACACCGATGACCAACTTTAGAAAACAACGTAGGCCTACTTACTAAACAACCCCTACGATACTACCGAACAACACTACATCAGTGGAAACATGATAGACTATGGGGAATACTGTCTAAAAGCTTTCGAATCTCGACTTGCGACTGTGACCCACCTCAGGGGTGGGTGGTGGACCTGTACTTTTCACATGATGTAGACTAGGTGTGCCTATGAAATAATTCGAGCGATCCCACGTTCAAGTGTTGCCTATTAACGAGAACGGAACCGGTCATTTACGATGATTAGCAAACGACCTGCGCAGACAGCCTCCCGTTGGTTTGTGCACTGCCTAGTGCCTATACACTGAACACTGTGTATACTCAGTTAGGAAGTCAAGAAGTACACGAACGCCGAATGAAAGTGAGCCGCAAGATATGAATGTGGACCACAATGGCAGGATCAGGTTTAATGGAAGTTCAATGTAATAGACTGGGGCTTAGCCTACGCAGTAATAACATGGGCAAAGAATAGCTTAATCTCATAACATTGATGTTGGTAATTGCTGGTCGACCTCTTTCACAGTATGGTCTAGTCTTCGTTACGAATACAAAAAAGTGAAACGAAGGTCGATTTTCTTTATTTGAATATGGCACCAGAAAGTAGCGCATCAAGAGATGACTACAACACCAATTATGTTACCCTTCCCCTGTCCACAATTGGTCAACAAATTTCAGGTCTCCAACAGGTGTAACATCCCGTCTATCTCCTCTGCTCTAACTGCGGGCCCTCAAGCTTCCCGTAATATAACCCACTACGGTTCTAAGGGTCCCAAAAAGGTCCCCTCCAACGGAAAGTGATATTGGTATTTGACAGTGGCGGATGAGGAAAAACTATTTGGGGAGCAAATTAGAAAACCTTTCAAAACGTTTGCTATAAGTTGAGACCTTGTCTTGGTAAAGTTAGTGGCATGTTTGCATGGAATAAGTACATTCCATGTAAAATTTTGCAGCATGTGCATGTATACTTTCAAATGAACTTTCTTTATTACAAAGGGGAGGGGCCTTTCACCTCTATAGGCCTAGTATGCCTCGAGCCCCAACAGAAATTCTCCCCAAACAAAATGTATACTACAAAGTTGACAATCATCAACTAAATGACTGTTTCATGTTTAAGCCATAAGGTGATATGTGCTGCGGGGTATGATGCAGATCAAGTTATAGTGGGACATGCAATCAGTATGCTGAGGGTGGTGGGCAAGGGATGAAATGCTTCAAATGAAATGCTTCAGGCGCCCTGTGAAATGCTTCAGATTCCTGTTCCTTCTAGCCTGCCCCAACCTCTAGTCAATGACAATGACATGTTTCCCTTTTCAACAGTATTACTTGGCAATAACCAGCCCCCCTCTCCCTCTCCTCGTACAGAAAATTACAGGGACAACATAGCGACAGCATGAAAGTTCATAAGTATTAAATACACCAACATCCTCGGTACCTAAAATTAGGGACAAACTTTACATACCTTATGCACATGGTTAAGTGCCGGACACTATGGTTACCTTCACCTATAGGCAGCAAAGGTTTTCCAAAATCACTGTCATTTGATCAATTTCTGCTCTTGTTGATCAGGTTACATTGTATTTGGGGTTTACTGTGGGGTAACCTTACTTCAAGCAACATTTTCCATTCAGTGAGGGCAAAGGGATCTCCCAGTAACCCTCTTCCCACACCTCCGATATAAGTATACAGCAAGTATTTAGACCCTTCTGATTATCGTTTAAATTTTGCCAGTTTAAACGATACAATAAGTTCAGTGTGCACTGTATTATACAGCACACCTATACTTATCAAGTACTGCATCGCACACTTCACTTGGAGCATCTCCTATTGGCACTATGTCACTGTGGCAGTCACATTTCTTGAATGCATTTTAAGGGGAAAATATATCGAGGATAACATTCTAAGCTAAAGATACAGAGAGTCACAAATGCGCAACAAACATGATGAAAGTTCAATCACTGTAATCATTCGTTTAATGTTACGTATTACTGTTGCTTTTCTATGACTCAGTTTTTTTCAATCTTCAAAGGTACTTGAAGATACTTGATCAAACAACTAACATAGTACATTTATTACTGCTGAAAGCGATTACGGAAGAAGACAATTTTCTTCCAACCCTTCCCCAGGAGGATCTACCCAATTTTGATAATATGAAACCGATTGTAGGCCTTGTAGCAGCTTCCATGGTACCCAGCGGCGGACTGGGTCTTAAACCGGCCCGGCCATTTTTAACCTAGACCGGCCCATTATTCATTGATATGATACTTACTAGTGATCGCCTTCCTGAGATTTTTTTTGAAATTAAGGAATGCCTAGATGCAAAATGATGCTATATTTCTCAATTTTGTAGGTTACAATAATCCTTTAAAAAAGACCCAAAATAATGTCCAGAAGCAACACTTGATTAAACTGAGGAAAGTTAAAAACGTAAACAAAAATAGACAAAAATATATGTTTAAGACTGGATTTTAATTAGTTTTTCAAGCATTTTGTGACAACATGCTGACAAAATTGAAAAAAAAAACCTAAATTAAATCCAATGAAACATATATATATATATGTTCAATAACAGGAGCACATGTCATGTCTACGAGAGTAGGAGCCTACGCAGTTCGCTGCTTCTGGCAGCCACACCATCAATTATATTTTTAGTGTCAAGTTTGGCCAAGATCCTTTTTTCCACAGACATCAACATGAATGCCTCAAGATATTCTTGTGTCATTGTACTTCTCAAACGGTTTTTGATTCTCTTCAAGGCAGAGAAAGAACGTTTACATGCCACTTGTGACACAGGTAGCGTTAGCAGCAGCTTGTAGGCAAGCCCAATGCTCATGTAAGCATCGGTGTAGCTGCACAGAGAACAGTCTTTACATGACTGATTCCCACAATTAAAAATATATTTCTACACAGCCCGTCTGTATTCTATTAACAACTGTGAAAATGGGCTGTAACTTTTACCTGGCTCCCCAGCCCACCGGCCCATCGGGCCACCGGCCCAACGGGCTTTACCCAAATGCCCGTGTGGCCAGTCCTCCACTGATGGTACCATACTTCCTTTACATCACAGTCTTGGTTTTCGATGTGGATTGATCAGCAAATCATGGTCTTATTTGCAGTCAGCAAATCTCCCGATTGCTAAGCCTCATCGCTTCAAATGCCACCGTCTTTATCCACTCAGCCACAGCACCGGCTAATAACTTTTGTTTACAGTGTTGTACACGTCAAATTGGCTTATGCTCACATAAGTTAGCATGATCATGTTTTCACAGGAAAGGGACATGGCCTAGACACTATTCTAAATCATTGAACATTGAAATACTGTTTTCTTTCCACACACAGTAGCAATGTATAGCACTAAGCATACTAGTCACAGTCGCCACTAGTTACCAGGTACTTGATACCGTCTTTAGGTACATTATTGAATCTGAAGCTTGGGATTGTCGATTGTAAACATTACACCATCATTAGTTACAGCAAAAAGCTGGGATATAATTTATAAACAATGGACCTGTGGTATGGCCTAATCAGATCGGCCTACGACTATGAAACTGAAGACAATGGCCCAGCACTCTGTATCCTAGGCTGCACGTATTTATAAATCTAACAGTGCTGCAGATCCTGGTCATGGTCTTGAAATCGACTATCCCGCTTGAAAAAGGAGATAGCACAACACTGGTTATATCACATTATATACTTATATTTTCCCATAAAATTTGGTTCACTGATGAAGCGTGGGATGGGGGAGTGGGAATATGACGTGTTCTATTTCAGCAACTGAATTTGATAGTTAATAGGAAAGGTTCATGCTGTCAGCTAGCGATCCAATTAAGTTTTTACCTCCTCCGGGTACTTTTTAGACATTTTTGGTGGTTCGTGAACTAATATTCAAATGTCTTATCCTTAATAATAATAGCTCCATTGTCATATAAATTAATTGATAAGAGATTCCTGTCTAAATCTAGGCTTAGAATTATCTTATCAAATAACTTAGGTTGACAAAATCAAACGGCTACTTTGCTAAGTATTATTCTCATTCGTTGCTCTTCGTTGTATTATGCTGTGTTTCAGATACCGTACATACGGGATCCACTCCTGACCAATCAAAGTCCAAGCTACTCTTACATAACTCCGCCCATGTATAGTATCATTCTTTCGGATACGTGATATACGTAAGCCTTAGAGCGACTACTTGCTACGTGGAAGTTACTAGTGGCGCAAATATAATCGCGCATCAAAAACCATTTCAAATTCACTGTGCACTGTGCATGATATTGTTTAATGCCAGGACGTTGGTAACTCGCTTAGATCATCTTGTGAAGAAATGTTTGAAGAAATTGTGTATTCAAACATAAAGTTATAATATAATATAAAAATAAGTACATTCCAGAGGGTGTCAGTGAAATGACAAGTCTATATTTGTTTGTCAAATTTTGAAGATGGTATGAAAGAGCATTCGCATATTAAATTTTCGAAATTCTTAGTAAGTATAGGAAAATAATTTCTTTTGATTAAATGGTAGGTTTTCATTTTACTTTCAATGCCATATTTGTATACATGTTACAATTTGTACATGGTGTACCGGTTGACTGCCCTGGCTAGACTATGCAGTAGAAATAAACAATGTTTGCTTCAGTTTTAAGAGGCAAAACTTGGCCATCATTTTCAATATTGGTATATATCCTACAATGTGCACATGGTGTACCGGTCTGTGTTCGTTTTGTTTCGTTTATTTCTGCCATTAAATCACAATGACTTAACATTGTTATATAGCGATGAGACAGCGGGACCAGAAGTAACATAACACAATGTAATACACAAAAAAGAAAACTTTATATAGAGAAACGAAAACACATAGTAAAACACAATCACATAGGGGTTTAACAGAACTTGCAAAGCAAAAATAATTAAAATGCTCATAATAAAGCAAAATAATTACCAAACTGCAATCTAGTTTCACTATCGGATATTCTGAGTGTAATTGGACCTAATAAGAAGTTAACATATAACCCGAAGTAAAGTTCAAGATCCGAACAAAAACAAAAATTAAGACATGGAAATGGATTATTTTATTTTATGAATATCAATAAATGCATAATCTGTATTTCAATATGTATTTCTGTCAGCTTTGAGCAGACTGAAGTTGCACCTTTTTTTTAAATTTTTCTCTCAAACACTGAATGTCCATAACATGTCTAAACATAATACATGAAAGTTTATTTACATGTCCTTAGTAAATAAGCTTCATCTTAAACTTCTAACATCAGAACACATCGAATGTAGGAGAATACATATTTACAATGAGGATGATATCCTTGCAATAAAGGGTGCCCACCAGAAATGTCAATTAAATTGACTTTAACTTAGCAATCTCTTATGTTATTGTAATTGTATTAAAGATATTATAAAAATATGATAAACCAAACTTACGAATGGATAAAATGATAGGAAGACTCCCCACCCCTTACAAGTGAAGCCGGTATCAACAACACGAGAAACACTCTTCGTCAGAAAAGTAAGTAAAGTAAGTGACTATAGTTATTGCTTTAAAGCAGTTTGGAACAACATTTTCTTATTCATGACGAAAGTAGAATAATGTGGATCACCTGACTTAAACAGCGAGATAGTGTCGTCTGCATATAAATAAAAGCTGGTCAGAACACGACGGTAACTTATTAATATCATGATATATGCTATGGTTCAAAGTTTACCCATTTTGAACCGACCAGAGTAACGTTGCTGCAACCAGGGATGTGTCTGAACACCTCCCTGTTGCAACCTAAAGATTCGTCATTTACCGTCACGAATTGCTTTTAGTTTGATAGACCGGTAGAGCTCGAAGACCAAGCAGAGAACGATGCCCCAATTATCGCAAACTGCGATATGCTAAGGATGTACGGACTCGTCTGTGAATTTGGTATGTCCAGTTTGCGAATTGGATAATGGGGTTTGGAAACAACGTCGTTAACTCTATAGCGCTGAAGTGATTACGAATGGGTGGTGTCTCCCACAGTATTTGAGAAAGTTGTCACAAGTTAATTGAAGTTCACTCATCCGTCCGGTGGGGACACTTACTGTCGGTCCCGGGAGCAGGAATGGGTGCGACAATTAAACGCATTCCTCGTTATTATCTGAAACTTATCGCAATGAAGATTGATAGCAGCAAGTCTTCATCCACTATCATCACTTCGATATAGTCAAGAAAGACCTTTTGGTGACTTCCTATTCCACTGGGATTCAATTAATTAAGTATATTAACTAGATTAATTTAAGAGTCCGCCAGTGCGGGAGTCCGACTAAGTACACAGTACACTTTTAATTTGGTTTGGTATGTTGTATTGTGCATACCATACATAGTACGTCCATATTGAGGTGCATTAGAACTACAAGTTCAGCGAGAAGAAGAGGCCCGTGACGTGAATAACATGCCCAGTTTGACCAAGGTTGAATTAAACTTGGTAATAACAACTTTGGTAAATTTACGATGCAATAACGTTGATAAAGTCTGTAAGATATCGTAAGTAGAGGAAGCTTAAACAAATAAATGGAAGAAAATGTTTCCAACTCAATTAACTTCTAAAGCACTATTGGAATGTTCCCCCGCAAGTCTCGGGGGATCTGTGTTGTTCTGCTCTTCTGTAGATTCTGAAGTTACAGCGGTAGATTCACCTTTCACCCCCATTTCATCTTTCATTGAACGTTTAAAGAAACCAAGCTGTAGATCAGAAAGTAGGTAGAATAGTAAGGGATGCGGTCAGTTTTTAAGTGAGGGAGACATTGTGTCTTTAAGCGAGAGAGATTACTCAGTGTTAACAATGGAAGACACACCTGGACAATAAGGGAGACTTTCAGTTTTTAAGTGAGGGAGACATTGTGTCTTTAAGCGAGAGAGATTACTCAGTGTTAACAATGGAAGACACACCTGGACAATAAGGGAGACTTTCAGTTTTTAAGTGAGGGAGACATTGTGTCTTTAAGCGAGAGAGATTACTCAGTGTTAACAATGGAAGACACACCTGGACAATAAGGGAGACTTTCAGTTTTTAAGTGAGGAAGACGTTCAGTTTTCAGAAAGGGACACTTTCAGTTTTTGATGAGGAGTCATTCAGGTTTACGTTCCATGCAGCCGCTGATACATGGAAGGAGAGGCAAAGCGAACCATTTTTTTGCATGTTACAGATATGGCGATCAGCATTTTTGTTTTAAAAAACATCTTAAACATCTTTAAGCCTAATTAACCATTGGAAGATCATACTTTAAACATCACGTGTGTCGGCTGTCATCTTATGAACGTGTGGTACCATAGTGGTCGGTGGATTCCGGTTCTTTCCATTTTCATATTTTTGTGGCAATTGTAAGCGATTTACTACTGTAAGCCATGCTGGTATTGGCTACAGATATCAAACATTTCATTGTTTAAAGTGGTGACCGGTGGACCGGTAACTACACCTCAACTCTTTCAGTTGCATGAGGATAAGCCAAGCAGGATTATGTCATGTAGGATAGGATGTTAAACAATGTTCAAAACAACATCAATTCGTGAAATGAGTTCATCATGCGTACTTTGAGTTACACTGAAGTGCTTTAAGCAAAATAACTTTAATCAAACCTAAACTCACCTTCCAAAGTAGACCTACTGCAGCCATTAGAAATAGCATACCCAATATAATAGCTAATGGAATTACCCACCACTTGGTTGGCCTTGTCCCCATAGTTCCTGTGTATGCTAGTGTTGAGATCTTTAAGTGAAATCAATAATAAATAAGATAAACAAGTACATATATATACAGGTGTATTTTTGCATTTTCTGCGAGTCCCCAACATGTGTTAGGTAGGGACGAAAATTCTCTCAGAAAAACTTCCATTTTCCAATTGACCTGCAGGATGCTTTAAGGGGCCTTCTAAAAGCGTTCCAAAATATTATCATATTTATAAACTTATAGAAATTGGAACACCTTTTGCAGCATAAAAAAAGGTACACTTTAATGGTTAGGCTATACCGTGCAGATCGACTAAGATATAATATAATGTCGTCTGGGGGAGTGGTTTTTATTTGGGTGGTGTCATCCCCCATACTTTGGTAAAGTGTAAAAAGGTGGTCATTTTTAATTTTCACTTATTTGGAAGCATTTCCATTGTTTAGTTTGTACCTTACGTTAATGAGGAATAGGACGGGCGTGGTTACGACATATTGACCCTAAATTCGCAGCTGTCCAAAGTTAAACGTAGAACTCATGCGTGATGGTAGTATTCTTTGAAGGTTAACTTCCAAAGTATCCCCCCCCCAGCCCCCTTCCCGGAGTGACAGGTACCAGTCCATCAATTCAGTGCTTCATTACGCAATAGGTTGATGATGCAAGTGTACAGTGGCCTTCAAAGTTACGGAATGTAAGGAAACGCCAAGATCAAATGGCGTCTGTAATCTCTTTCGGTTAGTGCCTGTAAGCTTAATAAAAAAGGGGGTAGAGAAAGCACATGTAATGCCTTCAGGTTAACGAGGGTGTTAATCCAGCGGTACATCCACTTACTTGGACTGAGTCAGCTTCATGTCCCTCTGGCTGGTTATGGATATTAGCAGGACCATCAGATTTTACTTCCCCTGTGGATACTACTTCCACGAAGTCAAATTTTCCCTAATTTTGAAATGAAAGAAACAAGTCCCTGTCATATAATTGTCAAAACATTGCACTGTATGGCATTATCTTATATCATGCACAGCCGATTTTTGCTATGAGCTTCCTCTTGTTGGTTGTAATTTTTTTATCCGCGTAATCGTTTATAGAATATTTTGTGACACATAAACTTAATATTCATTTAGATAATGGATTCGTTTTCAAACTTAATACTTAATTAGCCGTATATATGCATCATTCATTTTATGCATCATGTGTTGGAGTAAAGTGCATATTGCAGTAAATGCAACAAATTCATGTACCCCGTCAAGCCCGCAAGGGTTTTGTTGTTCCGCTTCCTTCACTTCATGTATTATTCACTACTACTACTTCTTGTTATTTGTAAACGTTTAAATGCATGTTGTAAAAAACAAATAAATGAAATAAAATGAAATGTCAGAAATGTCATGTGTTTTTTCATGAAACGAAGCATATACGGGCGCCGTTGAGGACTTGAATTACAGAAATTGTCTGTGTAGGGTTTATAATATTCCTAATCAAAACTTAAAGCCGTATAAATCTTCTTTAGTTGGTATAATCTTACTGTAACTAATGTATGCTCCCACAGTAACATCTCCACAGTAATCTTCACCAGGTCATCTTTCTCGAACGGTGGAAATATTTTGCACACCAGGTCAACGCACTCGGCTATATCACATCCCTGTAGGGAAATGGAAGAAGAGGAAAGTTTGAGGAATTTGCAGTCAGTTGCGACAATTTTCTGATGCTAAAATGCTTCAATGCCCCCCTACTGGAAACATGCACAGTAGCTAACCTTTATCTAGTAGGATCAGGATTTCCATATACATCTCTTCTTGTCAATATAAGTGCTTTGAATATTGACCTCTCTTCATTGAAGTGGATAAACAGAATATTTGTCCCCGCCATATAAACCATTAAAGAGATGCGTCGCGAACACGGTCGACTGCCCCCGCCCCTCACGTTACCCCTTTTCACTTTATTGACTTTTTCTTTTACGTATAGTAGTATGAAATGAGAACACGCAAATTCTTTATCCCATATTTTCACGGTCCTTCGATATTTTACCGAGGCCCCTTATTGACCCCGGTCTCTTAATTGACCCCGGTCTCTTAAATAACCCGGGCCTCTGGGAGACTGGAATATCCATTACTAAGCTTACGAATTGTCTGGAGTCATCGGCTGTTGCTGGTTGTTGACTGGATTCTTTGTCTTCAGCATATGGTATCTTTGAGAGGTCCTGTCCAACGTAAGCTTCATTTTTTCTATTCCTCTGCAACTCTAAAATCCGAGGTATATTGCAGACAACCTTGTTGCTTGGTTCCATCTAAAACAACAACAGAACAAATTTATATTTATTATTCTTGTTAATAACATGTTAGACTGTGGTGCAGAATCCTCCAAACTTTAATGGGTTGGGTAATTACGACTGACATATACCTACTTGTAATCTCTCACATCATGCACTGTTCCATCTACCTAAACTACTAATATTGATATCGATTTTGAACTGGCCCCCTGCTGACTTATCACTTCCAGGATCGCTAGAGTAATCTGCAAGGGTAACGGTCTATAAAATCAAAACTACTCTTAATGAAGCAATTTGTGGGACTGTCAACTAATAAAGTAAGTAGTATCGTCATTAAAATAAATTGTTCCTTTTCTACAAACCGTTATGTCTTTAATGAAGATCATAGTGTCACCATCAATATTTGTCCATGGAACCTGAATGGTAATGTTAAATTCTAAAGGTAGTCTCCCAGGACCATAATTTATAATCTGAAAGTGTAGAAAGTATAAATATTCATTTTTTAAAAAACAAAACAATTATACATGTAGAATTTTAAACAGGACTCAGTCTGTCAAAAATTTGATGAAAACACTTCCCATATTATCCAAAGAAGCACTCAATATTCGGGTAGAGATATAATTGATCTATTTACTGTTGTGCGTTTCCTCGATGAGAGCTCCTTGTTGAAATAAATAGTCCATGCCGACAAAAGTATTTATTGAAAAGTTTGCCGGTGGTACGTACCTGTTACCGCCAACTCATTGAACATGCTTTATCTTTGAAAGAAATACACACCTAGCTTCATAAAAACATTATTTAGGGGAAATGTAAACGTTCAATTTAAAGATGGTTCATAATTTTCGGTTTCCCTCTCTCATTCCATCTGTATTATCAGGTCAAAAAAGTACCATGAGTAATAGTTGAAGAACATTATGCCACTTTTACAATATTTGGTAGGATCCGGTGATTACAACAAATCGACCGGGTACCTAGTACTTTATTGCCGGCTAAATAAGCTAAAAGGTCAAATAATGGTCACATGTGCCTAGACTAAAACAGACATTTTCCTGCAAACTGTAAAAAACAAAGTTACACACTAAGATATTGTAATAATTCTCAATGGTTGGGATTAATATCTTAATTCCGTACTTTCCTTGTTTCTATCGGACAGAACTGAACGGAGAGAGGTCATTCAGTAGTAATATATTATCTCCAGTTGAATTTACAGATGCATGATATATATAGGGCTGTAACAAACTTTCACCACACATAAATGTATAATCTATAAAGTAATAGATGGTACGTGAAGTATATGGTATGATTGTACAATATTATGCAAGTGGAAGCCATGGTATATACAACTAAATGGAACGGTTGGTTTACAGCAAATCTATAGACTCACCTGGAATTCTTGGTTAAAACCTGGACCAATGTGAGACTGATTATAACGAGTTTCATCTCCGTTATGTTCATAAAATAAGCTCACAGCTTTCATAGCCTGGTCCATTCTTAGTTTATCTGCGGCCTCTTGGTCCCTTTCTCCAGTGGTTGTTGCATTGTAACCAAAATAAACACTCTCTGGTTGGGATGTACTGCAAACGACAAACAAAGACATATAAAAGTGTTAAACACTGCTAAATCAGAGGCAAAACAATTATATTATTATAAATAACAACAAAGACGAGACCATAACGGTCTTTCACAGGCGTTATAAACAGGAACGGAATATCAGGATACAATTGTTGTGCTTAGAGAAGATTATTTTGTACAAACTTGAATCATTGTGGTTACACAAATCTCACACATCTGAGCATTGTTCAGTTTAACACTGTTCAAAGGTCCTTTGCCATGTCGTTAAGTCCAATGAAACAAACGAAAATGAGAAGAAAGGGAACATATTAACATTCAAATATCATCTCCAACAACACTGTAAAGAGCAGATATTTATTTTGAAATTTAGATATGTTTAAGATGGGGTAGTGGGCAGTGTGGGAGTGTGGTGTAATACTTACCCAATCACACCAACATCAGCCATTACTATCACCCTTATTATGAGTTGCTTCATGTTATTTGCCTTTTCCTCTTCGGCTTCCATACTTTCGGTATTAACTACCATTGTGATGTTAATCTTTCTTTCCTGGGACCAGGAAATATTTGAAACATCAAACTGCAGTCTCAATGTCGCCTAAAAGGAGAGAAAAGGCCAATAATGTCCAGTTTGAATCGTTAATGAATGGTTAACAAATTAGGCTATCGATACGTAACCAATCTATTCATCAAGCAATTCAAGTCCAGATTGATGTCCAATTCATTT
>JAIPMN010001357.1:1348-19537 GCA_020650975.1 Apostichopus californicus | reverse complement strand
TGGAGTTAATGTTATTCAACATGTAGTGCACCTTATGAATGGCAACATATTATTTTAAAACATTGCGAATGACAAAAACTCATCTCCGTCTGCAATTTTTGCAAAACGTCGTGATTCTGTTTACATTTTCTGGTTTTCATATTTTAATCAAAGACCAAAAGACAAAAACAACACCCCCAGGAACAAGGTGCAAAGATTTGAGTGGAAAAGTCGATGGAAGATTGACTTCGTCCAGCGGCATTTCCGCAAATACCTGTGCACCTGTACCTCTGCCAGAATAACAAAGTAATTCTATTAGTCCACTTTATATTTGTGGGATAAAAGCAGGATCGAGATGGAAGGTTTTAACCTTCAGAATAGTGGTCTCCTGAAGGAATTACAGTCACTCTTCTTCACATTGTAGTATTCAATGTGTTGACCCAGCCAGCTCATTTATGAATGCATTTATAGTCACACACAAAAATTCCCTGATCACTAACAAAAAAAAGACCACAGTGTTTCAGAAACTAACAGCATATTGTTAATAATTTCTCGTCTGTTCTGAAATGTAATCTAATTACATGATACTTAAACTTGGTGAGCAAATATTTTTATTTTTTTTTGCTTTTGCCGGGTTGCCATTATAGTGACACAGGTTGAGTAGCACACTCAGTCATCACACAGAATCCGGGTACAATCTAGCAATGTTTCAGTTTGCTTCACTTTACGATAATGCATTTTAGAAAAATACTTAAGGATTTGCTTGCATATTTAGTCTCATGATCAACGATGACATCAAGATCGTCCCGGTTTGGTGGCTCTAAAACCTCTAAGAAAATGGCTCTAAGATAATGGCTGTGGGTTTTCACCTTAAGAAGCTCTTTGAAGAGTGGAGCAGACTACCGAGTCTTTAAAAGGTATCTAGTAGTAACTGGAGTTGTGGAGAGGAGGCTGGTGAAGAATCAATTGGGTAAATTCCCCCAACACGCCTGTTACCATCCCCCTCCACACCCCTGTCACCATCCTGCAACTTTCACATATGAAATATAACAATGACTTCTTGGTGACCCTCATTGAATACTCAACCACCTCAAGGCAATTTCTAGTGATGCCACTTACATATATTGGAGATGTTCATGGGAAAGAAAGAAAATATGCAACTGTTATAGGCATTGCGTAGAAAGCATGTAGATTACTGATAGATTCAGTTATTGGTCACCAGTAGGCAATATTCTAGAATTCTGTCCGTCCATTAAATTATGCATCCTTGAGACCAGAAAGTATTCTTGTGTTAGGAAAGCCATAGGGATGTATTGATTTATCTATAGTTTATGACCTCAACGTCAATAATTTATTCTTCAAAACTTAAACCATTTGGAACTTAAGCTGTTACAGTAGCAAAGCAGATATCTTGCAGGTTGGGGAAATTATTTGATGAATGGAATCAAAAGAACCATTTTTCTACCATCTTTATATAACTTAACTGATAAGTGTAAGTTGGCTCCTTGAGAGGCAGTGATTTTAACTTTGATTTGTTTTATTTATTGGGGGGGGGGTTGGGTTTTTTTTCATGAAAATGTCTTAAATATTTATTTTGGTACAACTTATTTATTACTTGTTCAATTCTTTTTAATTTTCTTTTCTGTTATTTTTCTCCTTTAAAAACAAAAAATTCAGAATTGTGGTAATGATGTATAATTTAGCACTTACATAGAATTAAAGTATGAATTAAATAGAATCACCTTGAATTTAAAATTACTATATTGTGAAATAAATGTGAATTGTAAACAATGTGAATTTTGTAAACAATGTGGTGTTTTCTGTACGCATGTACTTGTCTATTTATTTGGTGAAAAACTATTTGTAGCAAAATGTGTCTAAGCTATTCAGGTTACTGTTTTTCTGGTCAGTTGTTTTCATTTGTCTGACATGTGGAGTCCCTGGGTATACCTCTACCCCAACCCTACCACTCCCCCCCCCCCCCTCTGTAGATAACAAAACCTATATACAATCATACCATAACTGCCAAGTTCGAAAATATTCTTTCTACTCAACTGAATAGTTCCCCCAAAAAACCATTAGAAACTCTTGATAGTTGCACTTGTTTTTCACAACGAACAAACTTCTACATGCATTTCAGGAAAACTCTCTTCTGGCCTCATCTTCAAGGTTCAGTGATGTACGCTGCTCACAGGTACTGCAGGACAAACTTCCAATTCAATTATAGAGCATGAAAAAACAACAAACTCTATGAGGAGACCAAAAAAATAGTTAGAGGCTTGGACAAATATTATACAATCAAATAAACAAGTAGTGGGATAATCCAAGGCAAAAGTCGAATATTTTAAAAACAAACTTTTCTGCATCACTGTCTGATTAAAGGGTGTGAAGACTCGCGCACAAAGAAATGTCTCATGCCGGTAATCTGACCTAGTTTCGAATGAGGTGTAACAGAAGTGTTAGACACCACCATCGATCCCAGAAAATACACACACAGCTTGCTACCGTCGGTAATTAGTCACTAGTGCACAGTCAATACATACAGCTACAGACAATACCCACAACACAGTGTACATAGCAGCGATGGACATCTCAGGTCTAGATGAAAGATAACAAGGTATCACGTTTCATTACTGTCTGCATTTTGTAGCGACAAGAAGAAAACTTCACTTGCAAGCAACGGAAAGGGAACTTTTTCAGAGCGCGGCACGCGGTTTGGGGCGAGTCTTCAATGCCTTCAACCTCTCTATAAAAATTTTCCTTTTGAAATATGATTGTTAAAAAACAAGGCTGGAGGCAATTTTATGGCAACAGTAGAAGCGATGATCCATCATGGCTGTGAATTCTTGGGGTTCATATATCGAGAAAAAAAACTAAATATTCTTACAAAAGCTAGTTACAATTGAATGAAGCCTAGCAGTTGGGGTACATTATCAGGGAAGTTTAATTTAGTGAATCCTACAGAAGCTCATTTGAAACCCTATCCATGTGATGATCTTGGAAAAGCACCGCCTTAAATTTCAAAGCCTTCTCTGTTCAACGAATATGAATTCCGAGCATACATTTCCAGGAATGGAAATCTTTTAAGAACATGAGCTATCAATGACTGTATAACTGTAGTGTTAGGACCCTGACAAGTCGACTTCAGGCGACAATTTTCTCGGAAGCTAGGACAGAGTCATTGAGATGCCTATTGATGATGAGGTGCATTGCGTTCATAACTCTGGTGTCCTGTTGGCTATCGATGCTTGAAGAACACTGGATGTGATCTGAAACGGGGTCGTCGATAGCCAAATGTCTTACAAATAATAAAAATAAGGTAGATTTATATAGCACCACTCCAGGAAACGAGTAACTGCCCAAGGCACTTCACAAAGTGCCACGAAAGTGCTCATGGTATTGTGCAAATGTTATGAGAGATTGTAACATTCTTGAATCCATCTTTGATAGTTGGCAGGGGTGGATCCAGGATTGTTTAAAAGGATGGGTTTGTGGCCTGGAATCTGACTCCCACGTAGGGTTTGGGGGTCCTGCTCTAGACAACAACAAAAATTGACTTTTAGACATGATATGGTGCATATCAATGCATCTTTAGGCTATAAATTTGGTTGTGCAAATAACTACTGTTAAGTTTTCTTTCGTGGCAGGGGTACGTGGGTTAAACAAGGAGGCGTGGTACCCTGAATAGGGTTGACCTGGTTGGGGTCAAAGACCTGGTTGGGGTCAAAACTGCTATAAGATCAGTCTGATAGGTCGAGGAGGATTAAACATATCATCCAACAATGAAAGGAAAAAAGTACTCACTAAGATATCACTCATAGGAGTGTTAGCTCAGTGGTTAACGCCAGTGCCTTTCAATCATAAGGTCCCGAGTTTGAGTCACTCCAAGATTAATGTATGTCGTCCAGTTACAGAGTTGTTGACAATTGACAATTCATATTCATGACGTTAAATATGAATCTAAGAGACTGACTTTGGTCAGCTTGCGGCTTTGATAAGCCAATGAGGCTTTTTCGCGAGATCCTGCTTGCAGGAGGATCTAAAATACATACTCTCATTTAACTCTTAGTACCCAGGATAGATTTACCCTTGAGCAGTTGACTGTTAAAAACTTTAATTTTTAGCAAATCTAATATCTGTCAGCAAACACAGATAACAATGCAGTGAAGACCACAGGCCACTCCAGTTAGCTGGGGTGGATCCAGGGATCTTGCATAATTGACACAGAAAGTAACAATTATGAACTGTATATTAAAGCACCTTGTTAGGGATAAGTGATAGCTTTTGAAAGATCTCATGAATTATTGGTGTCAGGTATTTTTTTCATTATCTTGAAATAAAACCTGACGTAAACCATTTGAATGATCCTCCCCCCCCCACCCCACCCCACTCCACAACCATGTTCAAAGAAAACAGAATTTGAAAAGGAAGAACGGATAAACCTTCAAATGGCAAACTGAGAAAGAAATGAGTGGAACAAAACGGAATGTGATGGGATGGATACAAACTGATTTATTTGTAACATAGTATAAATAGTAAATATGATACATTTAAAATGCATAGCTCATCGAACCAAAACAGAATGGGGGAAACAAAATACATAAAACTAGAGAGACCAAAATGTACCATTAGAGACAAAGAAAGAAAGAAGACTATTTAAATAATGAATGTACGGGAAAGAATAGAATAGTGGTGATTAAATAAATAAATCAGAAGGAAACACATATAAGACAATAGAAAAGAAGGAAAAACTAGAAAAAAATCCACATATATTACTGGAATGGTAATATTTACCCTACCTCTAAACTAATCTCGTTTTTTTAAAGAAAATACAAATAAAAGTGAAATTCAAATTTTATTTCAACATTTCTATTCCAACCACATATTCATTTACTGCCTTCCTCAGACAATCTGAAGTCATAAACAGTGCTGTGCTATCACCCAATCCTCAAAGAACTTTAAGCCAAAAAAAATCTCAAAAACGGTGGGAATTTTAATTATGATTTCTTGCACAACTCGCACAAATTTTATTTTTCACATTTTATTCAAATTTTCTATGATTGGGGATAGAACATTTGGTATTGCTTGATATAAAGGTGATTACATAATGGGATGAAGTGCTTCCAATGACCTATGACATCATAAGGTCAAAGGTCATACTTTACATTGTACCTGGTCTTCGTATGATATTTAAAGTTAAAATGAAACTTGTGCCAACTTTGGATTGAATAATGCTTGTTATTTTGTCCTAGACTAAAGAGCAGAGCATTAAAGAAAATACGAGCATTAAAAAAACCAACTGCTTGGATGGTTCTTGATTTTATTCAAGCTCACTGCCGTGAATTCGCATTTTCTGAATTTGAATAAAATTAGCATAACAGGCAGACTATTGTTCATCAATTATCAGAGACTTTCAAATTAACAAGCTGGATCTCAGAAGGGTCTTCCTTTTGACTATCAAAGAATACTTGTTTTTTTTTCTTGTTTCATGACAACTGTCATGATTATCATGTAAAGGAATCCCAATTTTATCTCAAGAAGTATTTGAAAGTAGTGACGTGAACTCACCCACGACTGTCGAATTTGGCACTTACGAAAGTGAAACTGCTACAACAAAAGATGACGTCTTCGTTGCCAAGTTTTCTTGAACAGAAGAGCCGCAAACAGTTTTCAAGACGTTTGACCCAGATGCAAACCGACAAAAAAACCTGTTGAATTAGTCCGTGTTAGTAATTAACCCGATAGTTATTATCAGAACCTCACAAACATGAGGAATGATATGATGACCGAAGACCATTGAACAACTGATTTGATGCTTAAAATTTGGAAAGAAGTCAACATTTTTTTTTTTTCCCCCTGTAACATTTAGCCTCTTGGGTCTCACAAAGTTCTTAAAAAACTAATTCTGAAACTGATTAAAAAAAAAGCACCAACATTTTATACCATTGAATGTTTATGTTATTCATAAATTAAAGATTGACTAAGAGAGTTTCCACAAACGTTTGATTCAAATCAGTTACTAAAACAAGTTGTTACAAGGTTTAATGGTGCGATAACTTCTTAAAGAAAATGCAAAAAAAAAGAAAGAAAAAAAAAAAACATTCAATAAGGGATTTTTTTTGTAAGTGGGTATTGAGTACTTTATGTACATTCCTACCTAAGGCCACATAGCGAATAAAGAACACAAAAAAACAAAAGAACCCACAAAAATATGGCTTCAAAACTAAACATTCATATAATTCAAATTCAAATTACTACCACCAGCAAGAACCAACGAACAAAGAAAGACCATTCTAAACTTAAAATCTTTTTGGTTGAGTTACTTTTATCGTATTCAGTATTAAAACTAATAGAAGAACCAAATCTTATTATAATAAGATGTGAGAGAGTAGGAAACAATGCTTATTACTACAGAAGACAGAAATACTTCATTTGAGTTGCTGCTGATTAACTGAAATTATGCATGATAAAATTAACTTAATAGACAGCTGCCATACTGAAATTCAGGATAAACTTAATACTTCCCCCCCCCCACCCCCAAATAAAGAACTACACATGTCTTTTCTGCCGGTCGGTCTAAAAACCTATCATTGTTGATCTTATGGTGTGAGTGATTTTGTATTACTACAAAGATTGTCAAAAAGAAACATGGGTACAAATCACATCACCCCAGAGGTGTTGGAATTTTTTCACAGTTCTATTACCAAATGTCATTACCAAGCAAAAAAAACGATTAATGGAACCGATCCAAATCGATAATTCACTTCATTAGTCATTGGGGTGTGCATAATGATGCCAAGTACTTTTCGGAAACCCCCATCTCCACCTTGCCCCCCCAAACCTACCTGCCCCCCCAAACCTTCCTCCCCCCGAAAAAAATCTAGCCGCTATCTAATTAGTTTTCTATTCTATGTAATTTTTTGTTCCAGTGTGCACACCCTATTTTGTATTTTTGAGAGGTATATGGGAAACAAATTACAATTTGAAACTGCTAACGAGCTGCTGTATGTGTTTACATGGCTAGCAGGATTTCCCCTGGTTGGCATACTGTAAGTCATTTTTAGTAAAAAAACACAAATATGATTCGATCTACTTTTTCTTGTTTTTGCCGGGTAGGGTGGCCATTTCTTCATTAAACTGTTTCCTCTTCTGGTTGAATTGATCCATCTCATCGTCAAGACGTCTCTTCTCGTCATCCAGGCGTTTCTTCTCTTCTGCATGGTCTTTTTTCAATTTGTCAAACTTTTCGTGGAGCTGTTAAACAGAAAGAAGCGTGTGGAGGGTTAAAAACGTGAAATGAATCACTCATCACGGATTTGCTTATGAAAAATCAAATGTTATATCGATTAACTTAGACCTCTTTGCTACTTTTATTTATGATTTTTTTCTCCCCGTTGGTTTGTAACTTTCTAGACAATCTATTGTCAAACTCACACACATTTGGCGCCCCTACCCCCACCCCCCCAACAACCACCCCCTCCTTCCCAGACTAAGTAAAACCAGGATCTATGTGGATTTATGAACGGCTTAGTAATATATGTACAATTTTGTGTCCAACAAAACTAAAGTATCAAGATTTTGCTTTAGCTTGGATGTTAACGCCTAATTTCATCCTTCTGGTTTATACTAACTAATTCAAGGCCTCACAGTAACAGGGTGTTTCAGATATCTTATCCTTACTCAACATCGGTAAGATATCAGTTCGATGCAAAATGCAGCTTTTCATGGTCATTTTGGTTATTTGGCATGAAGTATGGCATTGATTAAACATTATCACACACAGTCTTAGAATAGCCACTGTGGTGAGTTAGGACAAGAACGAAGAACAACCTAATCCTTTCTTTCCTTGTACAAATAATAATTGATAAGTTGTGAATCAATTCCTTAGGTGCTCTTTTCAAGAACACTCAGAGCTGCTCTTTTGAAATGTCCCGAAATGTAGAAAGTCCACGACGGGAACAATTTCTCACAAGGAGAGATGAAAACAAAACATGATTAACTTCATTATGCCAGTAAATATCTACAATTTTGGGTTGGTTATACATATTTTAGTCTTTTTTTATTCCATGCTGAAGACAGATCTGTGCCAATACCAAATGAAACTTACTATTAGTCTCGATTATTAATAAATTAAAACTAATTCTTTATTACTCGTGGGTTTGAAAAAAAACTTTGAATTTCGATATTGGACAATGCCCGGGGTCACGATAATCGATCGAAACTGAAGGAACTTAATGCATATGCGCTTCCGAAGAGGACAAGATAAATTTACATCTTTCTCCATAGTTTTGAGTTGTCCCTCTTTGTCCTTGACTTTGAGGACAAACAATTGTCTCATCTCGTCTTCTTTCTTCTGGAGAGACGACTGGTGTTCCTGCCTCTTGACAGCATAGGTCTCTTGAAGGCTAGACGGAGAAAGATGAAGAAGAAAAAATTTGGTGTGCTTTTCGGAGAGGAAACCATTATGGAGGTAGGAAGAAAAGTTAAAAGGAGAAAGAGAATGATGTACAAAAAGTGTAGAATCAATAATCTAATATATATTATTTGGACATCCTTCCTCCCCCAACTCCCTTCATCCCTTTTTTATTTAAACTGTAACAGCACAGATAATCAAAGGGGGGGGTGGGGCATGGGAGGAGGGAGGTAAATAGACAGGAACTCAAGATTAGCTATGATTACTTAAGAATTTATCACACAGGTGTTAGAAAATGGTCACAAACAACTTAACAAAGTATAACGCAAATGCTAAAGTGCCATCAAAATGTTTAGATCTTTCTCTGCAATTATGCGTTAATTTATCATTTTACTGCAAAATGTTGAAATGCTGACATTATGATGCAAGTGTCATTTCTCATTTTGTGACAAAATGTTGAACTGGGCAAGATTAAATAAGTGATCAATTTATTATTTTGCTGCAAAAACTGTTAAAAGTGATGACTTATAACATATGCTAACATATTTACTAAACAATTAATCATTCTGTTGAAAATTGCTACCAAATTTACCAAAAAGATCTTTAACAATTTGATGGCACCTTAAAGTTTCCATAACAACAACTAGAAGAAATATATATGCCTTTGGATCATTATTGTTCAGAGTGCAATATATTAGACAAAGGAAGGCATTTTTGGACATTCCTGCCGAATTTGCATATAGATGTAAAAACTCTAAAAAGATGGTCATCTCGTTACTACAAGAGTTTTATGGTACACCAGCGTCTGTAGTAAAATTAAAAGCATTCCATATGTGAAAAACAAATTCTGACTTCTGAAGACCGATGAAAAGAACAGAATTTTGATTTCATGTTAAGTTCGATGTCACATCACATGACTTACCACTTTTAAATAAAATAAATCTCTAGAAGTTAAAAATGACGATAACTTTTTATCATCTTCAATGTTATTTTCTTCATTGTAAAAAATTGTTTCCTATTCAAATTTATCGAGAGGAAACCTTGTTAATTATATTAACATAAGTAAACAGGAGAAGAAGTGGAAAGTTGCGAGGAGGCCAGGTGAATTCAACATGGCCGACGCCAAATCTGTCCGATATGTAGTGTCGCCACGGTGATATTTGACAACTCTATCACTAACGTATCGTTACAGGAAAACTTGTGTATATTCGTATCTAAGTTTAGTAGTCTCAAGGATCTAGCCGACATGTTTAGAATTTTCAAAACGGTAGAACGAAAACGTGTCACTTGCTCTACATCTGAATTTTTCAAGCTGAAATAACGTAAAATTCATTCGCTTCGGATTCAACTGGGGCAAATATGTGACACATTGTAAATAGAATGCACCAGCTGTAAAAATTGGAGAATATCACACATTATTAGATTCTTGAGTAAACTCTCTAAACACTTCAGAGTTGAAACAATTTGGCCGTGTAATCAATCATTACCTCGTTAAAAAACTGCATTATTCGGCAGATGCTCTCCGATTAATAAACAACACTCTCAAGATCAGATCAGGCGTGTTTGCTTTAACGAGGCAGAAATTTTATTTGTTTACAGTTTGTCCAAGTTTAACAGATCTGAATATATGCTATATTAACCAATATAACAGCTTTGAAACCATTATGATGCAAAGAAGATGCTTCTAAGCCTACATTACACCTTCTATTTCCGTTCGTGAAGATGGTTTTAAAAGTAGGTGAGTCGATATAATTTGTCCATTTTGATTGTACTTCACAAGGAATGAAAAAAAAAGTCAGGATTTGACAACATGAGGATATTTTCCCCGTTTTCTGTTTTCTTTCTCTTCATTTCGATGTAAAAATTGTAACTGAGCTGTAAACTTGTGATTTAAGTGCAAAATGGTAATTTTTACACTTTTAACCATGTTACATGGTTAGTACATCAAATTTTCCAATTATCTACGTTTGGTCTGCTGACAGACATCGCCTGCTCGAATGTTCACATGTCGTGTTTGAATGTTGGCAAGACATGCCATGTTTGAACATGGACATAACATGATTGAACATGGTCATAACATGCCTTGCTTAAACAGTGAAGTGACATGCCAACTATGAACACATTGGTATGACATAACAATTTTGCAAACTGACATAACATGCCACGTCTGAAGACTGACATAACATGGCAGGTTAGACCTTTACATGAATATGCAATACTGAAACATTGACATAACATGCCATATTTGGACACTGTTCAAACATGACATGTTTGAACATGGACATAACATGCCATGTTTGAACATTGTCATTACATGCCATGTTAAAACAGTGAAGTGACATGCCACCTTTGAACATTTATATCACATACTAATTTTGCAGACCGATAAAACATGCCACGATTGAAGCCTGATATAACATGACGTGTTGAACACTTACATGGAACGTAACACTGAAGTGATGAATTAGCATGCGATGTTACATCATTGACATGACACTCATAAGAAATTCCAGCTTGCATGTCTCATAACTTTAACTGACTAGAATCTGTAACACTCAATCTTCTTTGATGTCATTCACCATTCACTTCAAGGTAAGGTAGACAGAGAGATCTGTCTGTAACTACCCCCTACCCCGCCCCCGCCCTGTGGCTGTGTTCCACTCACCTGAGTGGTTTGTTGTCGGGAGAATTATCCACGAAGCCCATCTCCTCCAGCTTGCACCGTCTGTAGAGTTCATAATGTCGGGTGTGAGTCTGCTCAATCAAGTCCTCCATGTTGGTCCTCACCAACATCTCCCGTAATTTCACAAAATCGCAATGATTCTCGTTTTCCACTGAAGAAATAAGGGATAAATGGCAGAGAGTGACCATAAACATATTGACATTTCCAAACTTTCCAACTTTAACACTATTTCCTACCCCCTCCCCTTTCTGTATCTCTTGCTATCTGTGTGAAACATTGACGATTCGTAATTACATAAATCTGCTTCATAACATGGTCAACTTTTTCTGCTTACAAAAATACTAATCCTACTGATGAACTCCGAAGTGATGAATTTTTAAACGTAATTATGACTTTATGAAATATCTTAACACAATCTCGAACATGTCATATTCTCCTATGCAAATTGCATCCAGAAAAGTTTGCAGACTTCTGTGAAAAAAAAAAATTTCAAACTATTAAACAGATTGCTGATCTGAATATGCAAATGTATCCTCTTTCTCTAATTATTTAGCTGCCCAGTCTTAAACATAATCTACCTTATAACTTAAAATATGTGTGAGAGACTATATCCCTTTACTGTAACTTGACTTTTTAGGACTGTCGGCAGTCTTAGCTGGGCATCAAGATTCTGTGACATGAAGCTCATATTTGAAAGGATTTTCTGAGAGCAACTAGTCATGACTGAGTTAACATTCACAGCATCATCACAACCATTATACATTTTCCCAAAACCATGGTAACAACGGGGTATAGAACCTGCAATTTCATGCTAATGATCGGGCATCAGGTCTTTGGATCACTTGGGAAAGCACTTCCACATATTTCTGTAAAACATTTAGTCAAAACATGTTTGTTTGTTTTTTGGCTCCATGAGTCCGAAAACCCTCCGAGATTATAGTCCATCTAGAATACTATTCTGCATGTTTTCTTGTGAATTTGGGTGTTATTAACCGCTTGAGACAATTTTTCCAAAAAAGTATTTTAGGCGGGTTGTAATTTCTAAGGGGAGACGTGTCGTGAAATCACTGCGAGATTGTCCGTAGTACTTGGAATGACCAGGTTGCTGGTCTGACCCACTGGCATAAAGTGACGCTTGTAGCGGCCATGTCTGACAAGGTGTTTCACTCATTTCATTTTGAGATTGTTCTCTTTTGTAACTTTTGCTCCTGAAACAAGTTTCGCAATGGGTTCCCTTTTTCCTGCCCCTCTCTCCCTCGAGGCCACCCCCTTTGCTTTCTGTTGAATGATTTCCCAAACCATCGAAGGGAAGAACATGATTAGCTTTGAGAGATGTTTTTGATAATCCAAGGATGACTGGAACGAACAAGGAGGCCATGTTTATCGGGGAAAGTTTCAAGATGTCGAAGTGGTTTCTGCCGTCCATTAGTTTACCATTCAGGACAACAACGAGACAGCTATCGAATGGGCATCACAAATCCTTGGTAACGATCTCAACCAAAGACATATTTGTAAATGTTTTACTAATATGTACATATTAGAGGTCGGTCCTATCATTTTTGGCAGCTTTTTGAATTCGGACAATTTTAAGAATATGTACAGAAGAACTCCTCAGAATAAAACGGTAAATGATTGAATATTCAATAAGTAATAAATCAGTCTAACCAGGTGATATTACCCCTCTGTCAGCTGATATCATGCTTTAAAGCACCTGTACTTACAGTATGAGCACTTCCTAACATTCATCTGATAGAAACCGAAAAACTTACAGGTTGGGTTATTTAACGAATAATGATGCTTACCTGTCTTCCATACCAATGCACCCCTATCTACCTAGCTTATGACAATTCATTGACATAACTAGGCCAGTATTAACTCCCAGAGTAATATGACCACCAATCGACTGCAGTCTTAAAATCAGAAGATTTTTATTCATTTTCTTATGTCTTAAATACTGTTCAGTACAGATGTTTAACTTCTCTCCCGATACCTGCCAAATTGGTGATTCAAATGGAACCCTGTCCTCAACAGGGAAAGCCTGAGAGTGCCACCTTTAGGCATCTAGAGATGCCAAATATAAGAATTTCTATTGAATGTGGAATCCTTTTTTGGGGCTCATTTCTTTTGCTGCACGGGGGCCAGGTTGCTCTTTGCTACGCCACTGGGACAATCGGTATCATTTTTGCACCTTAGCCCCCCCCCCCCCCTCCTATCTAGACCTCTCGAGCTACGAAGATAGCAAGAAGACCCTTCTAGTCATGAAAGCTTCGGGACAAGATTCAGCAGCATGCTGGGTAATCCCAAACATGCTCGAATACATAAAGAGCCAGTCCCACGTATGCACTTTTAAATAACAAACCTTTGGAATAAAGCTTCTACTACCAGCACCCTTACCTTGTACTACTCCCCACAGGTACTGCCTTGCTCTCACCATCTTGTTACTTTATAAATAACAAACCATTGGAATAAAGCATCTACTACCAGCACCCTTACCTTGTACTACTCCCCACGGGTACTGCCTTGCTCTCACCATCTTGTTACTTTACAAATAACAAACCTTTGGAATAAAGCATCTACTACCAGCACCCTTACCTTGTACTACTCCCCATGGGTACTGCCTTGCTCTCACCATCTTGTTTCCCATTTTCACCTCCTCTGTGCTCCCCACAACAGCAAATGGAAGATGGCCCTATTGAAGACAAGATGAAGTCATAAGAAGAGGTTGCAAGAAGACAGACGACATGATGGAAATTTACGCTTTGTTTTGCTTTAAGAACACACGCTTGCTACCAAAACGACATAGTTGTGAAATTCACATTCGTTTTTCGCTGCGATGTACACAAACATCTCTTGAGAAAATCAAGACCAACAACACCTTATATATTTGCTCTTCTGTCTGTTTGGGTTTTGGCAAGGCAGTCAATCATTTGTTTTTTTTTTCTTTTCTTTTTTTTAGGGAGCCTAGCTAAAAAATTAGAGCTTAAAAAGAAGAAGCTTAATAAATTCTGCAAAATCCACTTGCATTTAGCCGGTTAATGGCCTGAATTATGGAGCATGAGTTCCTTTTTTGCAAGGAACGTGACTTTCAGTGATATCAAAATGTCAGCAATATATATACCTCCAAAAAGCAAATTAACTAATATGAAGAAACTCTTCTGTCTCAGTTTTGAGTTTAATGATCTTCCATTTTTTCATCGCCTATTCTGTCATCTACATTACAATATTACATTCTTGTAATACCGGAGAGACATTTTGCTATGGAATAAGGAGTTAGAGTTAAAATGGGTTGATGGCTATTTTGTCACTGTAAGAGAAACCTTTTCAAGACACCTTGTGATTAGGATATATAGAAAGCAACCAGATATATCTACAGTCGTCTTCAGTGTCATTCTACACAAGGAGAATGTCGACCGAGTCCTACTAGAGTGATAACAGTCACATTTACGTAAAGCTACGCGACTTCCTTTCGTCATTCAGACAAATGTGACGTGAAAGAAATGACAGACTTGGAGCAATAAACAAAACAAAAATTGGAAGCAAGGATAAAATAAATAGAATTGATTCAAACAATTGCATCATTATTGACACTGTCTGACATAACCAACAGCTAAGATAGCAAATTGTTGGACTGACCTAGAGCCCGAACAATCTTCTTGCTACGTTATACAAAGCCTTTATGACAAAAGCCTTTATGACAATGCAATTTCATTGGCACCATGGCCTCAAAAGTGGTCAAATTTTGCATTAACAGAATGACAAACAGTGCAGGCCTTCAGAACGGTAGATTTGGAAGAAGGTGGAGGTAGTGAAAACTGTAGTTGGAAAAAGGGGTCAGGGAGGGGGTAGGGAGGGGATTCACTGTTTAGGCAGTAATAACAGATGGACTCTGATTTCAACAATCACAGTGAGAGACAAACATAGAACGAAAGCATATTTCATCTTCCGATTAAAAAAAACAAATTTTGTCAAATCAGCGAACAATTTTCAGAAAAACTTCCTTTGAGCCAATGTAGGATATCCATTTCACTGCACTTCAGTTCTAGGAATAACTCTGAAAAACTGCTGTAACATGCAAGTTTGCGCCAACTCGTAATTCTGCATGCAAAAACAGCTGTAGTCGAACTCGTAAATTCGAGAGGTTATCATCCTGAGATTGGTGGAATACCAATAGAACATCTCTGCCTGCTAGTCTGCAAGCCTATTCCTGTCCTATACTATATGAGCCTATGTATATGTATACACTCATTGTGTTCCTCGCCTATTCCTGTCCTATACTATATGGGCCTATATACAGTATATGCCTATTTCTGTCCTATACTATATGGGCCTATGTATATGTATGCACTAGTTGTGTTACTCACATTCATGGTCGAGTTGAGGTCTGAGACGGTTTCATCGTCTGTTGGAAACTGGTAAATCTGGACACCGTTAGCCACCAATTCACTCATAATCTGAAAACGTGTCATGAAAGAGGATCAAAGTCATACATGCATGCTGCATGAATAATCCATTCACATGCCTCATGTAGAAATTTGTCAAAATAGTGCATGTTATGTACATTTTGCCTCATAAATAATTCATGAACTCCTGATTTGCATATTTACTGGTTCATTCTCTCTGCCTGATTTGGCAGTAACTTCGTTCCGAAAACGACCCGGGGGAGAGTCGGTTATATGGTTCCAAACTCGAGAGAGATCTATTTAAAACGTTTTTCATTAGAAACATTTCTTATACGATCAATTTATTATCTTTAATTGACCATTTCAACATAAAGGCAAAGCTATGGAAGTAAACAAGACTATCACCAGCTTATCAAAAAACTGAAAAAACTTAGTCAATACGATCAAACGGTTCGGTATTCTGTTGTTCAAAGTTTCCACCGACTTTTCCAGGCATCTGAAGTAGATAAGCACAGTCCTCCTTACTAGGATTATGATGTACACAGAATACCCTTCATTACCACATTGTCTCTTACTTACCGAAGAAATAAAAAAGAAGAAACGAAAACAGGAGAAGAAGCTCATGTTCATAATTTTTACCTTAATTTTGAATTTATGCAGCTCGCTCTTAGAGATGGTGTCGGCTTTAGCGATCACCGGGACGATGTTCACTTTACTGTCCAGTTTCTTCATGGTGACGAGATCTAGTGATTTCAACGAGTGCCCGGTCGGTGCTACAAAGTAAAGACAGGTGTGTATACGCGTGTCATGATAGGTCTGTATGGACCGTTTGATCTTCAGCTCCTCTTGTAAGTAGTTCTCAAACTGCTGGTCGATGTGATCCACGATCGGCTTGTAGCTGAAAAGATATGGATGAGGGACTTACAAATCCGTTGATACGGACGAGGGGCTTACAAATCCGTTGCTACGGACGATGGGCTTACACATCCGTTGATACGGACGAGGGGCTTACAAATCCATTGGTATGGATAAGGGGCTTACAAATTCGGAGATTAATAATTATCTATAGAGTCAATGTAATCATTTACATCACATATCACACATACAAACAATTTTTTATCTAGACAACCACGAAATATTTGACTCAAAATGGCACGACTTATGGAATGTTACATCATAGTGAATTTCTTAACTAGTCATTAGTATTCAACTGCTTTCACAACCCAACAGAGGGAAAATGTAGTTTTCTAATCCTTGAAGTGCAGTGAAATATTATTTTTTTATTAGTACAGAACAGTACCGAGTGTCATTCCATGGGACATGCTGATCATTATACCATATCACATGCTGTACTGTATGTGGCAATCAACACAACAGCATTACAGCAACACAACAGCACAAGGATCGAAGCGGGCAGCAGCGGGTAGATCAATCGCTGTAGATCACCGCCTCTCAATTCTATTCAAGGGCCAAATGGAACTATTGGTTGGAGGACAGGGCCAGAGAGAACCATAATTTCACATCTACTTTGCACAATGTATAGGTTGGGCCAGTATGACTCTCAAGCCGATGCCTTTCAGGGTCCACATGTCCGATTAAAGTGAGATTGTGGGCCAATTGCCTAGATGCTTTATACCATCTAAATTCACACAAACAAGAAACTGCAACATTGCTCAAGTATTAGCTAGTACTTGGACGATACTATCTGTGGTACAAAAAAAGTTTACTTGTGGTGAAGAGACAGGTCCATAAGTTTTTGAGAGTTTCATAAATTTCACCAAAGTTTGCTATTTTAGTAGATCTAAATATCTAAATTATCAAAATAAGAGTTTTGAGGGATGATGATGATGTCAATTGACGGTTGCTCTTTTAATTTGCAAAAGTTTTGCTGTCAAAATAAGTAAACTTTTCATTTCAGCGATGCGACAAAACTGGCAAGAATAGCCTCGAGGAGATCCCTCGAGTTAGACCAACAACCTCCATCTTCCGATGAGACGTCAAATGTTTCACATGTTTCTTAGGTTTCATGCCAAGCGCATTATTACCCCTAAGATCTTCAATACACAGAGGGGAGAGAGAGCAGGTTCTCCATGGAATATCTGGCCTCTTACTCTCGACTCCTTCTAAAACATGTCTTGAGATGGAGTACATCAGACAGGGGTAGTTAATCAAGACAAGCAACACGTAAATGAAACTAACCGCACCTGTCAATCTTGTTTCTTTTACTTCCACTCAAAATCGAAATCAAATTTCTGCCCAAACTCTCTGGTGTGTAAATCACATACTGAAAGATTTTTTTTTTTTAAACTTTTAACTCAAATCCATGAAGTCTTCCATTTTCCACTCTGATTATTGTTAAGACGTACGCAAATGCGGTGGTTGCGGTCTGGGACGAAAAAGTCGGTTTAGATCTATAAAACAATTTTTTATCTTCTCTGTTTGTGAAAAAAAAGAAACTTTTTGTGACGTTCCGATTGTGTGTGAAAACCGCTTTTATTTGTTCTCCATTACATTCTGTAAATTAAAGTAGACTTGTTCTTCACAGAGTTGATGAATATTCTTCAACACTTCTGACATAACATTCCCGCGAAAAAATGCAGACACCGTTTTAATGTGTCAAAAAATTCATTGGATATCACCATTCATGCCGTGGGGGGGGGGGAGTTTTCAGCGACAACACGTCTATTGAATGCATATTCTGAGGGTTATATAAA
>JAIPMN010001356.1:0-14512 GCA_020650975.1 Apostichopus californicus | reverse complement strand
AAGATGTAATTTGTTCCATTCAACTCGGCTGCGCCTCGTTGAATGGAACATTCCATCTTTCAACTCATGAAATATTTGCACTATTGCACTCATAACCATTCATTATTTAACAATATGTAACTATTTCGTGATGAAAGAAAAATTAAAAATCTAACCGAATTGCTAATGTTAACAGACTGACTTTTATAAAGTCAGAATGTTGTGTATTCCAGTCACTGTTGACAGACCTCTTAGAGTTTTAATTTGGAGCATTCTCTTACATTGCTGCTATAGACGTCGTACCACAATTAATCGTTCCATTGAGGCTTACTCACTGCATTCATCACCATATAATTTCGAAAATGCTTTTTATCACCTTCAAACATCTTTATTTTTGACACCATGTACTTTAAAATTTGCTGTTCCACATACAGGCAGAAAAAACACGGTAAAGGTGACTAAGAAATATGTCAATACGAGCACTGCATTAGGTCATGTTACGTCTTTTCTCTGTCGACTGATAACCTTTCGTGCGACGGCACATTGCTGAAATTGTACCGGTACTAAAATCTACGGAGCTGTTGTGGTGACATTAAATATGAATATTGGGTTTACTGAGATAGATCGATTTCTTATTTTCGTGTGGTTAGCTATTGAGACAAATAGCTCAATTTCTGATTTTTTCTCTCCCTGTGGTTCGCTATTGATAAGATATGATAAATCAATATATAAATATAATTAATAATACAATATTTAGGATGACGTGACGAGAGTGGGATGTGACATTACACAGGGGTTACATTCATATATGGAGTCTGGAGTGAACTACTGTACTGGGTACACAAGGAACATGGAATGTCTCATAATACTTAACGAAAAATGAAGACTTCAACAAGAAAGGCCGTCAAGCTCATGGGTACGTGTTGAACTGGAAAACTATGCAAAGCTAGGAATATATTCTTTCCTAAAGTAAAGTTAGTTGCATACTTGCCTTGACATATGCTTCAAATCAACAGTCAGAGAATTAATAAAAAATTGTCATAAAACCACACAGAAACTGAATAAAACAGTAACCACTCAACAGATATTTGTATTGTTCTCCTGATTCCACGTTATATATTTGCTCAAACATGCTTTTACATTCCATAGCAACAAAACAACAGAATGTACCTTAATGAAATACTTTTTGGCACGGTATTACAAACATGCAGATTATATAGTGAGCGACCCAATGCCATTATAAATGCAATTCCCCATCCACCAATATATATTATATATGATATGATAAAGTACAACGAAACTATACAACCTAGAGGGCAATCCATGGAGTTGCAGATCTCATCTCCTCCATGACTGAAGTGATTGGTTGGGTTACTTTTGAAAGCATCTGGTTGTTATCTCAAAAATTTAAGATATGTCCCATTATTCTATACATATCTTGTGGTTTGATGACTTTTTCCATACTGACAAGTAGGTACTGGCAAAAAAAGGAAGTTTTGGGTTTTTTTTTACCTCTGACGTCACCAATCACACACTGGCAGGCACTATAGGTTTCACTGTCAGGCACCTACCCACAAAGTTTGAACTTTATCGGACTTACGGTCTAGGAGTTCGCAGCACAATTTACACTCGCGCACACACACACTCACTTCCTAATAATTCTGATGTGGGGTGAAATACAATATCTCATCTCAATATGAGATGAGATAACAAGGAGTTGTATTGTATACAAAGTACATTTAACATTTAGTCATTGTGAAAATAATTAAAAATGAACACAAACAAAATCCATGCACTACTTTAACTTCTTCCTATTCTTATTCATCGTTGGCAAATGACAGTGGAACTCTTTGGCTATTTTCAGCCAACAACAAGGTCAACTTGGGAAGACACAACCCCAACCCCCCCCCCCCCCACAAAATGGTTTAAGGCAACATGTCGCTTGAAAAAAAACCAACAACTACCAAATAGCAAAACTAATCATAATTTGGAAAAATTCCCCACTTTGTAGTTTTGCTAATGTTCAAATGATCAAGTTTGATGATTCTATGCTGTTTATTATTTTAGATTCATGGTTATTATTTTTAGGGTTGTGTTTAAACAGAGTGATACTTAAACAACCTAAAAAGTATACTCCAAAGGTTGAAATTTTTTCAAAAATTTAAATAAAAGAAGTCATTTATGATTGATGTTTTCATACATGGTTTTCTTACAATTTTACAAGAATACATTTACAAAAGGACAACATCTTTTTTCAAACACTATAACCTTTATCACAACAGTTTGCATATGTACTCAGAATTTGGGCAGCAGGAAAACAACATGAAAGCTATTAACATTTAATTTTCAAGATTTTCAATAATTATGATTGTATAAGTTCACTGTAAAGACAAAATACTCAGCTGCAGTCACTCAATAATTATGTATACCTCATTTCGTGAATACTAAAATAAATAGATCTTTTTATGAAATAAATAAAATTTGATTTTCTCTTTCAGAATGTTATAGTCTTTGGCTATGTACCATTGTACGACTTATTTTTACAAAATCTTCGAAAACGATTTCGATAAATTTAGCTGCATAAATTTAGCTGCATAGTGGTTTATAAGGACATCTCATTCATTGCTTGAAATATGAAGTAGGTCACAGAGGAAAAGTATCAAACATTAACAAGAAAGAATAAAGGTTTATGTCATAAAGCATTAATCAGAGTTGATATTCAGAGATTCTTGTAACAGGACTTTCATCCCTTTGCTGTTCTTTAATAGTAACTAAAGATGAACTCTTGTTTCCCAGTACGTTTTTTGTTTTTATTATACAAGCGTTGTTTTAGAAACCTACATGGAATTAAATTTAAACAGATTAATCTATCTTATATATAGCTCGAATTATGTATCCCCAAACATCACCCTAAGAATGACCAGACAAAAGGAAGCCCCATGCAATGGTAGAAATAAGGAAAGGCTCACAGCTGCACAAACTGATTAGGAAGTAAATTAACAGAATATATGTATCGATTATGAATTTTCAAAATTATTTGATGCCTTGTCCACATTTGAGAACACGAGGGAATAATGGGTTCTCGTTTTCCTTCGGAGTGACTCCGGACGCATATCCACATTTGAGAAAGGGTGGTGGATCGAGGTGAAAGAAAAGAGGATCAAACAAGTGGTCAAAGGTCACGATGACCATTTACAGATCATGTAGCTATAGTTGTAGTACTACCCTGGGTCTGCATTTTAGACTCATGGTCACCGTCGTCGGTCTGTGTTTACAGGAAAGTGACAAGTGCAAATAACTGAAGGTCATACTACAATCTTGATTGCCCCCTGAGGGGTCAAATTCCCATCTGCAAAGGAGAAGCTGATTGCAAGGTCTGATACTGACTAAGGGAGTGTTCACAAGGTGCAGATGACCCCCCTCCACCTCCCCCTTGCTGTGCCAGATCCCTCTCCCATTCTAACTACATTCTCTCCCATTCTGATCCATTCAGAGATCCCCCTTCCATTCTTAAATGTGAACAAGGCTTTGAGAGTCAAGGCCTTCACATCTATGTCAATCTGTGATGGCGATGAATCCTCCCGAATAAAGGTTAATTTGTCTACAGTTTTGCCTCGGTCTCCACGAGAAAGATATCGGAGGAACAGTCCCCTCCCGGATATCGCATCTCGTGAGCCAAGCATGGTCCGTTGGGTTCCTTTCCGAAATCCACCAAGAAGCTCCGGTTGAGGGTCATTCCTCCTTTTTTGGTGTCGATGTCGATTTGGAGCATGACTGAGCCAGTTCTATTTGACAAAAGAAGAGAGAGACATAAAGTAAAGGAACTTGTATGAAAGACAGAAAAGCGTTAAGAAATAGAACAACACAGAGATGGATTCAGAGAATTCAGAAAGAGTACCATGTGCTTAAGGCAGGTTGCTAATGATGGACTGAAGAATTTAGTTCTCTTTTTTAAACAGATTTCAAATATCATATGCACCAAAACCCTGCATGCTTCTCTAGTGTGGCAAAATAAACATTTCATGTGAATAGAGGTAACTGTCATGAGTAACTTCCCCAAAACAGCTCAGCTTAGAAGAGTCTTATTCCAATTGGGATCAGATCAGATCAGAAATTTGTCTATGCACGTGCAAGATATCAGACTAGATCAAGGCAAAATATGACATCATCCAGCCAAATGTATTTCATGTTTTTTAAGTATGTCTTTCTTCCCCTTTTCTTTTTCAGCATTCAATATTTTATAATAGATATGGGGTTTGCAAACTGCATGATCGAAATAATGACGATCGTCTCAGCGTCAAACCTGTTGACATTCCACCTTGAAAACAGGAAATAAAAACAAAGAAAAAAATAAAAGGTATCAGATCCTTGCAGTGGCACTATGACATCACAGGTTAATAAAAAAGTCCTGCTATAGCTCCTGTTCACGACAACTTACACTACGATATCTCCCAAACAGAGCAAGCTTCTGCTCAGCTATTTGAGGGGTGGGAGAGGGGTGGGGGGTGGAGTGGGGATCTCTGGTATACAGCTAAAACAGGATGGTTGGGTCTGTGTCCCATTCAAAAGTGATTCCAGTGATCTTACTTAATCATATCCGGATAGAATTGATTGTCCCATCCGCTGTAGAGGGAGTTCGTAACGTAAAGCCTCTTGCCGTCTAAACTCAGCTGCAACATCTGTGGCCCACCGGTCACCTCACGACCTTTGACATACACAGACGGCGGCTGTTCTTGTAGTTCCTCGTCGTGGGTGACCTTCACAGGTCCGTCAGCAGTGATTGATCCACCCAGAAATATCTGAAGAGGACAGGAATTGAGGATGACGTTTGTTTGTTTACATACTTGTCCACTATCTCAGTAAAACCAAAGAATTTTTACATTCACCTTTACCTAAAGCATTCTCCTCTACCTGAACACCTCTGACAAATATACTAAATGGAAATCCACATCTACCTATCAGATATCCACTCTAAAACTTACCTCTACCTACCCAACCTCCTCTACTAAAACTTCTCTGACAAAATCCACATCTACCTATCAAATATCCACTCTAAAGCTTACCTCTACCTACCCAACCTCCTCTACAAAAACTTCTCTCACAGAATCCACATAATACCTATCAAGGATCCACTCTAAAGATTACCTCTACCTACCCACCCTCCTCTATTAGGACTTCTCTGACAAAATCTAATCTACCGTCTCCTCTACCCAAGCATTTTCTGATATAAATACAATTTAAGACAGTTCTACCTACACTTACTCCTAAACTACCTTAACTTCCTCTACCCGACCATCTCTGATAAATACACAGTTACATCCACCTCTACCTTCTTATTCCTTTTTACCAGAGCTTCTCTGACAGCTTTCTGGTCACTTCGCCCAACAACCATTTCACCCAACTGCCATTTCGCCCAACTTACTAGCATGGTCATTTCGCCCAACCAGCCTGGTCATTTCGCCCAACCAGCATGGTCATTTCGCCTAACCTTGTTGGTCATTTCGCCCAACCATTTTTTTACTCATATTCGGTCAGAATAATATCACTTTTTCTATTTCACTAGTTCAATTTGATTTATTTTGGGTTATATTACTTCGTGGTAGGTAAATAAATTGATGTCCGTTCGATATCGATTGGAGTCTGAGCAGTTATTTCGGGTATAATGGGAGGATTACACTACTTTAGGCGGTTACGCATACAATGGAAGTTATATTATTATACAAACAAAGGGGAATCGGTCTCCATGAAAACCTATCAAACCTAACCCCTAAAACACTGATCCATCCTACCGACTGTAACCACGACTTCAAGTTTCCTTAATATTCGGTTTGTTTCCCTTAACGTTAACAATTCCCGAAAGTTTCCTTATTAAATTGACCAATATTGAAGTATAATATTTAATCAATATTGGTCGAAATGACCAGCAAGGTTGGGCAAAATGACCATGCTGGTTGGGGCGAAATGACCAACAAGGTTGGGCGAAATGGTAAGGTTGGGCGAAATGGCAGTTGGGCGAAATGGTTGTTGGGCGAAGTGACCAGCTTCCCTCTGACAAACCCAAAAACTATAAGCATGCAGCTCTTTAATACTACGCATCCTCCACCTCTCTCTCTCTTTGTACTGTATACCACCACTGTTAGTTTTTGAGCGATAACCCTTTAATCGTCAGTGATTCATCAGAGTGGCTGGTCTACTTAGTCTAGTACACTGACTACTATGTCAGTTCTTCAAAAGGCCTCAGAGTAACATGTCTACAATAGATTTCAAATTTATCAAGGATAATTGCATGTTGTTGGGTGACCATTCAAGGGTTTTCTCGCGTTCGCATACAGATAAAAAGAACACTTCAGTTTGAACTTCTAGAATTTATAGAAACAAATTATTTAATAATCCGCAGGGCTGGACAAAAGAGGAGAGGACATCATTAACTATAACTAAGCCTTATAGGAGCATTCCAGACATCTCATTTTAGTGGTGATCCCGTCCTTAAACTATAAAGACACATTGCTAGCTGTGGACGCTTTGCCTCATTTGTAAGACTTAAGCATATCAACAATAAAATTCTGCCTAATGTCACGTCAGTGTCGTTATTTCTGTGTGCTTGACTCAAGTTTGTATTGAGAGATATGATGATGGGGATCGTTAAGAAATTTTACTATCGTGAAGCAAATTACATCGAGTTGCATAATTACCATTATGAAAATACTGAACATAGTGACTTAATTAAAGGTTGTGAAGACTCGCGCAAAAAGAAATGTCTAATGCCGGTAATTTGACCTAGTTTCGAATGAGGCGTAACAGAAGTGTTAAACACCACCATCGATCCCAGAAAATACACACACAGCTTGCTACCGTCGGTAATTAGACGCTAGTGTACAGTCAGTACATACAGCTGCGGTCAATACCCACAGCACAGTATACAAACGATACAGCGATGGACATCTCAGGTCCAGCTAAAGATAACAATTAAGGTATCACATTTCATTACTGTCTGCATTTTGCAGCGACACGAACAAAACATCACTTGCCAGCAACAGAAAGTTAACTTTTTCAGATGGCCGCACGCGGTTTGGGACGAGTCTTCAATGCCTTTAATAGTGGGTTACTTTCATTTGCATAAAGTTTTATGTGGAGTTCAGCTGATTCATACTTGTCCAACTAGCTTTGGGTTTTTTGTGTCCGACACGTCGTACTGTCTGATGTCTCCGTGAATCCAGTTACTGAAGTAGAGGAAACGGTCATCCATAGAGAGCAAGATGTCTGTGATTAGACCTGAAAAAATGAAGGGCGGAATAATCGGCATCAACTACGGACGGAACGATCATTCTTGGGCAAGTAATCTTTACATTAACAATGTTCTTAGTCAGACCTGTGACCCAATAACAAGACCCCTTTCTAATTTGAGATACTCATGAGATCAGTGGCGTCCCCCAAACTTGACGGTCCGTGAGGAACGAGACCGGCAGCTGTGTAAAATAGGCCCTTCTTCGCCTGAAAGGCAGTAATCTGCTTTACGAGGAGCAGCCACACACTACATATATGTGCATGTGGGAGACGTGTACTTAAAACATACATGCAGTTTAAAGACTGTAACCTATCATGAAAACCAACATAGATACTAAACAAATGACTTGCACACAAAATGTTCTGTTTTGTGTAGTACTGTCATATATATAACAACTTCAAAATTGAGCCTCTAATTTCATGATCATTTCAGTCTGGTAACCAGCGACAGAGTCACATTCTCCTCACTGAAAGAAAATGTCTACGTCATGCCAAGAACTGCTGAATCATCAAAGATAACTGGATCAGTTTTAAGCTAATAAATGTGGCATGTATAATGAAAAGAATAAATATGACTCCATGGAGCTTTTCTGTTTCTCTGACTTACAACAAATAGAGCTGATAATATGTGACCTTATCTGGCTTACAAATAGAGCTGTTAATATATGACTATATATCTGATAGCAATTGCAGGAACGAAGGTTTCAGGTAAACATGATTGTACAACAACCAAGGGAAAATGACTGATACAAACAGGATTAACTAAACTTTGGTAACATTTGTACTGGCAAGATTGATCACTTCTGGGAAACAGATTGGAAACAAATGATCAGTGGGACGAACACATACAGTCTATATAGATTAAAGCTGCTTATTGAAACAATGGGTGATTATCGATAGAATTAGGATTTCCACAGCATTCGAAGCATATTCTTTAAAATGCACGGCTACCACTTTTGACAATTTCCAATTTAAATGGTTAAAACAAAGTTCTGTACCTGGCATATTGGGTAGAGCCCAGCCATCAACTTTCTTTGGTGGGACCTGAATGACCTTTTCGGCTTCCCATGAACCGTTCTGATAACGAAAGTATGTGAAAGGAGTCAATTTATCAGGAAGGTTTCAAAGCTGTGGTCTGGATACTCACAAAGTTTGTGTAATAAGATGATATTATGTGATTAAACAATCTAGTAGGCTACTGTGAGATGTCTACTGCTACAAGAAATGATAAAGCCTTCTATTAATGTTTGTGGACACAAATTTACTTCTACACCTGGGATTAAACTTTGGTGACCTCAGATGCACCCTTGACCTCATAACAAAAAAACAATAGGGTTTTGCATTCAATAAGAAGGATCCACATACCAAGTAATGAACTCAACATTGTGTATACTTCTTGAGTTATCGTATTCACAAAGCAAACTCATCACATACAGTATATACATACATGCACACTGACACAGTACCGGTCATATGGCATAAATAAAATTAATATTTGCAAAAGAACCAAAGCTTAACTAATAGCATAAATGCTTGCTGTAGATCTCTGTCTTAAAATTGAGCAGATCCAAAAATATGTGAATATTCATAGCTTGGTCATATAGTATTTCAATAATCACAAGATACAGCCAATTAACAAGTAAAAAAGCCAAGTAATATTAATTTTTTTTTTGTGCAGCTAACTATAAAGAGATCTGTGCAGTTAAGGGAAAGCACTCTTCAAAAACCTTAATCGGTCAGAGATGGATCAAACTGCAGAAGTGGATATTACGATGTGCGTAAATCGGACACATTAATTCTCCTCATTATCATGTCTCCTTCTCATTTGGTTTCTTTAATCGAACTTGGAAGGAAATTAAGTATGTTCTCACCGATGCCTTGAAGAATCTGTAAACTGACGAGGCCAGGGCGCATCCGACGAACCCTTCCGATGCTCGTGGATTGTGCAAGAATCGGATTTCCAAGGGGATGCCCCCTTCGTCACCGAGATTAATTTCTTGGAGATGTTTATGGCTATCCCAGTCCCAGACGTGCAGGCTCTTTCCGTACAGACCTGAAGTGGAAGCCAAAAAAAGTCAATATTTTATCTGATGTGTTTTAATTGCCAGCTTTCTAATCTAAAACGTGGGCAAATCGAGAGTAACTTCTTTTAGATTTGCTTGAAAGTAGTAAATCACATCCAAATCATGTCGGTGTAAGGGGATTTATAACACTAGACGTACGCGGTGTGTTAATTACTGTCTTAACATGGACACTGGGTTTAACGTTCGGTAACTGTAACAGTTCCGATGAGTTTAAGTGTGCGATTTGTGCCGTAACAAAATTGACATGTTTACATGACTATTTGCAGGTTCCTTAATAAACTCTACATCTAGCTGATACATACAGAGTCCCTTTGTCTTTGTCATAGTAAATCTTCATGTATATCATGGATACCTGACCAAAGTATTTAAATGGAAGCATTTTACAGTTTAGTTCACCCTTTTTCAACCAGGAAAGAAGAAAATACATGTTTCGAATGTCCTCGTCCAACTTGTAAATTAGATATGAATCATATTTATGGAAAAATTGCAATATGACATGAACTGTAAAAGGGTGACATTGTCGTCTTTCTAGTCGCATGTTTTAACATAAATCACAGGTATAGAAGACTGATCAGAAAGTTTATATATAAGAACATGCAGGATTCGATCCCAACCAAGGACATCAGGATCAACAAGTTATGTTCTCGGAGAACCGAGATAATTAAATGCAGTCCTATTAAAGTTGACGGTGGTCGCCCCGTAATATGACTTTATTCGATGAGGGTGCCATGTACGGTGACCACTGGCATGACATCAATAATGGTGGAAACATCGAGGACGGAGTCGAGGATATACAAGAAGACATAAGCTGCAAGCCGTGAAACCGTATTTAAAAAGTTTGTGAGAAATCCTGCGGGTTGATACAAATTCCGCGAGAGCCTACTCGCAGGCTAAATTAACAAGTCCACGAATAAAGTCAAACCGCTGGCTGTGCGCATAGTCACGTGGTTAATGCATGCATATGCATGATGCGAAATGAATTACGGTGCAGGTATCAGTTTACCATACAGATCGAAATTATGGCAAGCATCCAAAAAATATCATCTTTTGGGCTGATGATAACATGTGTATAGTAGATGTAGGATTCCTTCCTTTCATTTTTCTGTCGATTTCTGTCAAATGAGTCTTGAGAGCTCCATGACCCTATTTCGAGAGTCCGATGATGGATTTATCGACGCACTCACCGTTGGCATAGTCGCTGGGATCGAATCCTTTCAAGAAGGCCTTCGGGGCTCCCCATTCGGTACTGATCAGCACTTTATGGTACGGCTGGTACCAAAAATCATATCCAAACGACGGATTGAATCCAGGAGCCTCCCAGTTGCCTTTCACTTTAAAGGTCTCGCCATCTAGCAATAAAAATCCACCTGGTTTTAAGAGAAAAAGAAATCAATATAAACTATTATGACTTTAACAATTAAGTAATTGAATGAACATACATAGTACACGCACGCACACGCAACCATGCACACACAAAAATCAGCACAGAGAAATTTGTGACAATGGGTTGAGGTTGAAGAAGAGTTGAACGGATGAATTAAAAGGAGCGATTAGATCACTTAAAATGATTTAATTGATGAACTTTACCAATTATTTTGAACCACTTGTAAATTCACTTAACAAACTCTTTTTTTTTTTTTTTTTTTTTAATAAATCATTTTTTTTAAAATAAATAGCACTTGTAAGCACTAGCATACAATACTGGTATACTGCAGGGTTACCTGCAAATAAACTGTAGTTGTTGCAAATTAATCCTTGCATTTTAGAATTTTTTGGGGAAGGAATAGATTTCATGGAAAACAGCTCCATTGCTGCACTGTTTTGCCTACATTACTCTAAGTAATGAAATATTAGAGGAACGGGAAGGAACGTTGGACTAAAATATAGATACGGTTATTTGTGGAAGTGATCGAATACGTGAGAGAAAATCAGTATTTCAATTGAAATTATAACCATGGATGCCATAACCAAAAACCTTGTAATACCTGCATGCGAATATTTGAAATTAATTTTGTTGACATTTATACGGATCAGACCCAGCTGCTCATTCAAAACAAATAAAACTTGCTTTTGAAGCACTTTGCTTCTAAAATATATATACTTGACTTCACAATCACTTGGACTGAAAATTCAGGTTTGCATAGTAAAACTGTATTAGAAGAAATGGGTGTTCAGGGGGCAAGAGGAGGAGGGGGTGGGGTTGCTAGGAGTCAGTTAAACATTTGGAGTTGTTGTAAAATATACAATGGTGTTGCAGGTCCCTGCAATGGAATGCCCATTGTCCGTGTACATAGACACATGTGTAAATTTTCTCATTGTCAAGCACACATTTATGGCCACAAAATTAACTTTAAACTTTAACACAAGATATCGATGCAAGGTGCAGTGTGTGGTTGGGGGTTTAAGTAATAGTACCATTATACGTCTCTCTTAGTGGTCGTTTAAATTCTGAACAAACAAAATAAATCTACTGTACGACCTCTCACCCCTAGTAAAAAAATCCTAAACTTTAACATAAGAAATCGATACAAAATGCATTGTGCCGGGGGGGGGGGGTTTAAGTAATAGTACCATAATCTGTCTCTTTTCGTGATCGTTTAAGTTCTGAACAAACAATATAAATCTACTGTACAAGCTCTCACCCCCCGTTAAAAAATCCTTGACGATTCTAAAGAAAACATCGACTCACTGCATGGCCTTTTGGACCCAAGATAAATATCCCACTTACTGTAAGTACCGGAGGATTTAATACTGTGATAACATTGCCTATAGAAATGTAAACATGTGACTCGCCTTGACGATGTGATCATTACATGATCATGCCGTAGCAGTACACAGAGTTCTATGAGATTTAGCATAAGAGGTCGAGATCTACTGTTTGTTTTAGTGTTTCGGTTTGCATATAACTACCTGCATTTAAATCACAAATGATCTGTAACTATCGTCAAAACGATAAAGACACATAGAAACACATAGGGGTTCAACAGGACTGCAGGAATGGACAAAATCAAGATAATGCTGATAGTGATGAGGTGAAACCATACAAAAAGTATTCGTCGAGTAGATTGTGAAGTAAACTAACAAAATACTTTTTAGAAGAACATATGTGGGTTGTCATCGGATTAAATATGATCAAATTCAGTTCCCAAGGGTGGCACCATTCTCTTTTCTTTTTTCTTTTTTTTACAGTTCATTTTAGTTGATTAATCTGCCAATCTTTTTAGAAGATATATGTGGGTTGTCATTGCATGCCTTGAAAGTGTCCATTAGCTACAGGTTGCATCCAAAAACCCGCCGTTTGTACTGAACGGCAGGTTTTTCCAGTTGGTTAGCTGAGTGATCAGTCCCATCTTTTCGTACCTTAGTTGAGCTACCTATTCATGTATTATGCAACATGATCATCACATAGCTAGTAGCCATCACTATCAAATCAAGGCAGACATGGCAAGGTGTGAACAAATCAACGTCTCTTCCAAACTCACCAGTCTGTTTGCAGGAGAGATAAAGTTTCAGCAAGTTGAGGTCAAGAGAGATGAAAAATGCAACCTATGGTTAATGGACTAATTCTCGTCATGGGATTAAATATGATCAAAATCAGTTCCCAGGGGTGGCACCATTCTCTCTTCTTTTTTTCTTTTTTTTCCCCGGTTCATTTTAGTTGATTAATCTGCCGATCGTGTTTGTTAAAGTCATAAGTAAACATGAGCTTCCTTGGAAGAAGCTTATACGTAGATGCAAATATATATCAGACTTTACCTTTGATGACAAAGCAGAATTTAGTCTTGATAAGAGCAAAAGACAATGGGTGCAGTTGGTATTGTTCCATTCAGACATGATGGACTAGATACGATTGTAGACTTTTAAAAAACGTGCTACAGATATATAACGAAGAATGAGTCTCTGATCATCCAAATGAGTGATTGAACAGTGAAGGGTCATCGGGATCGGCCCCAAATTTTTAACATGCTAAAGTCTACAACAAGTTTTTCTAATGTAAAACATTCCTGAAGGTAGATCTGTTCCTGCAAAGTATGCCCAGATATTGCAGATCATGATCATAAATAGATAATTAGAATATGTCAGTCTGGGCACCTGCTTACGCTTGCTTGTTGAAATTTGAGAAATATATATTATCTAAGTTTCTGGCATATTCGATGACCTTTAATGAGATTTTGATAAAAACTGACGACTCTGTAATTATATACCAGGGTTGAAGACTCGTGTCGCTGCATCATGGTATAAAAAGCCGACATACTACCGTACATAGAGATTATGATTTGTACACATCTTGACTGAGAACTGAACAGAAGCAGTAAAGATTGGGACAGACCCCTACCAGTTAGTATGATACTACTGATCTACAGAGTTGTTCTGTTGTTATTTACTGTTCTGCGTGCATTAATTAATTAATTAAGGCAAATACTTCCATTTTTTGTAACTTCCCTCGAGGCTCATGTAGAGATTGAAAGGAGGTATTAAAAAAAAAAAACGATATTAAACCCAAATAGTCCAAATTGCTATGATCAGCACAGACCAGGAGCTAGAGTGACACCGTACTTAAGACTACACATCCCACGTAGCTGGAACAGATGGTGTGCAAAGCTTTCCATCTCTGATCAGTGTTACCACTTAAAGGCATTGAAGACTCGCTCAAACCGCGTGCTGCGCTCTGAAAAGTTAATTTTCCGTTGATTGCAAGTGAAGTTTTCTGCTTGTCGCTACAAAATGCAGACAGTAATGAAACATGATACCTTGTTATCTTAAGCTGGAGCTGAGATGTCCATCGCTGTATCGTTTGTTACAGTGCTGTGGGTATTGACCGCAGCTGTCTGTACTGACTGTACACATAGTGTCTAATTACCGAAGGTATAGCAAGCTGTGTGCGTATTTTCTGGAATCGATGGTGGTGTCTAACACTTCTGTTACACCTCATTCGAAACTAGGTCAGATTACAGGCATTAGACGTTTCTTTTTGCGCAAGTCTTCACACCCTTTAAAGCAAGTTCAAAAACTGTGAGTTTTATAGTAAAAACACTCTGGTTGATGCTTACGAAAAGCTAAAAAAGTAAATACTTTTGAAGACACATCAAATATACACAAGAGAAATGAGTTTCCCCTACCTTTGCCCTCTCCTGGGTTTTTGGCATCGCCCATGGCACTGATGA
>JAIPMN010001355.1:50215-67364 GCA_020650975.1 Apostichopus californicus | reverse complement strand
GGGGGATCGAAACTAACAACTAATTCACTATCTGCGACTTTCGTAACTGGTATATAACCTTTCCCGGGTTGCCGACAATTCCAGCACTACTGAACATTGATCTCAATTCCCCCCGCCCCCACCTCCTCTACCCGCCTCACAATCATTCGTACCCGTCTCCGTTGATATCCAATATGTGTCGCGGTATATAGATTTAATTTCCTCCCTCTACAGTATATATTCCCGCCTCGCGAGACAACAGTGGACCTGAGAGGCAACACTAAGAAACAGGTAACATAGCGTATAAGTTAAATTGCGTTAGGACTATAGGGATGAACTAAACTTGCCTAAAATACTTTTACAATTATAATAAAAAGGAGCGTTGTAAATTTTGCATAAAAAGAAACCAAGCCTCCTTTTTCATGTTGTTAAAGGAATAGAGTCCTACATTACGCAATATATAATTTCAATGTATATATTCTTGGCAACAATACTGTTGTGACGTACTGCAAGTATCACATGATCTTATTTAGCCCTAATCAATCTGGTGATCACGTGACTATTTGAGGTTATAGTCTGTTCACACACGACAACTCAATTAAGTAAACATTCTTTTGTTAAAAATATACCCTTTATTGATATATTGATACAGAGATTAATATAATACAATGGTATGGATATTGTAAAAGGCTTGAAAATGAGTAATAAAAAAAAAAAAAAAAGTGTTGTGACATGTTAACACACGTGACCAAATTGGGTGTAACCACGTATTGAATAAGGGTGTTAAATTTTCATGTGGGTGGAAAGTGGGTGTTAGAAGATGGGTACCCATAATGAACGGTATTAATACTATAGTACTAATAGGATACCAAACAAGTAAAGAACAACAATGTGAGAAAGCAAAATAACAAATGAGAATTGAGTATATTATACACTAAATTTCTGCTTCCTTAATCACAACCAACATCCATTGCTCACAGAGATGTTTCGGTCTAAGAGAATATGACACTTGACAATGAAAAAGAGATTCGTCCACATTCCAATAGGTGAAAATCTTATCTAATATCTTTTTCCGCAATCTACATATATTTTTCCTTGAAGTGATCTCCAGTTTTGCCTGATATAAACTTTTCTTTACCTACTACAAGAAAGCAAGAAATTACCATCTCTGAATTCTATAGCTTCAAAGTATTTCCTCAACAATGCATTTTTTTTTTTTTTTTTTTTAAATAAATAACAGCTTTCTCGGGAAGATTTGGACACAATTTTGACACCCCTGAATGGAAGTGAGTTAGCTGATCCATTAGACTTCTCCAAATGTTTTAACACCTTATAAAGTATATGCGTCCTCATAGTACATGCGCCCTAACAGTACATGCGCCCTAATAGTACATGCGCCCTAATAGTACATGCGCCCTAATAGTATATGCGCCCTAGCAGTTTATGCGCCTTAATAATATATCGCCATAATAGTATATGCGCCCTAATAATATATATGCCCCCCTAATAGTGTATGCACCCTAATAGTATATGCGCAAGAGCGTCGAGAACCAGTTCGGGCCTATGGGACAATTATATGTCACTGGGCCTCCATTTTGGTTTCTCCATTTTTTCCTATTATGAAAATTTGATTACACTCTTATCCTTTATTCCATTTTCCCGGGCACCCTAATTGACCGACTGCACCCTAATCGTCCTCGGGCCTCAGGGCTGTACCCCTTGACCCCCACCCCACCTCCACTCCACGTAAGGCGTGTATATAACTATATATGGGGTAGCTCATATAGTGTATAATATACAGAAACTGAATTTACCTGTAACAATATGGTCCTTTCTGTTCGAGTACTGGTTTCTCTCCTACTTTGAACTGATCGGGGTTCTTAAGGTCCCAGACCCAATATTCCATAAATATGGGTACTGGAGGCTCAATCCAGGACTCATATGCATCGGAGTCAGGTGTAATGACCACGCCCTGGAGGGAGGTTGAAAACAGGAATTGATTTATAGATATGTCACTCATGACGTAACCAATATTAACGCAAAAAGACACCAAACACCAAAACTTGTGTGTTTTAGAGTTCGTTTGGAAAATTTATACTACTTTCAACAATTAGCACGATTGAATAGAATATTGGCTTTTTCATACAGAAGTATTCCGAAGATTGTGACAAAATACATATGTGAAAGAAGTAAACTCAATGATTGCATTCAATGACAGGCGAAATCGTCATATTAACCCCAGTGTTTATATAACAGCAATATATCGATTAATAGAAAATCAATTATTGACTCGAATAATATGCAAAATAACCTTAAAAAATAAACCTTACAACCTTAATCATCGATATGTTCCTGTCGTGAATTATACGCTTTTGTAACAATTTTTTTCTTTTGTAACAATTAGTTCTTTGATTCCCCCCCCCCCCCCAATTATCTAGGAACATTCTGGTATATGTAAAGATCGATAAATAACATTTTATGGGAATCGAATCGGCTATATTATCATATTCATATATTATAATACTGTTTCGATCAATCAACTATAACTATAAACTATAAACTATAATCACATAATCACAAACATGTCTGCATGTCATATTGGTCCCAAACCTTTAGAAATAGGGAGAAGACAATGGCGTTCATTCTCATTACTTCTAATTTCATTGAACGCGGAATAACTCTACAGGAAATGAGAACAAATTCTTACCAAATGTTCCCCAACTCTAGTTCATGTAACTAGCTCATGCTGTTGTTTTGTGTTAGTTATAGTGCAAATGTAAATGTAACTGTTCATGCGAGAGAAATGTATTTCCAACTTTAAATTCTTAAACTATATACTTAATACTTCATTAACGAATTTAATTGGCCTATATTAAGCCCACTTTGCATATTAAAATCGGGCGGAATTGTTATCTTCAATAACTAATAAGACTACTATAATAGCTCATTGCACCTTTTTCATAAAAAAAAGCGATATACCGTGTACACGCGGAACATCGCGATCTAATTAGCAGCTGGACTGGATCTTATTCATTGGAAGTGAGATTATGAATATTTAAGTTAACTAAATAACGGCAATTAACTCCTGTAGCCTTGAATGAACCATCGACACTGGTTCCCATCAAGTCCAATCCCAATGTAGACTTAAATACCCTGTCATGTGATACCTCACTTGGCGTGACACAGGCAAGATCACGTGGTTACATTCTCAACGGTAAGGGGCTGGGGGTGAGATTGGATCAATTTCTTTGTTTTTAGTGTTTAGGCTCCATCTTGACTGACTTATCTTAAAAAGTAACTATATATTTTATCATGTTAAATTAAAGGTTTCGTAAAAAATAAGAAAAAAAAGTGACGTTAAAAAAGTGACGTCATAACGTACCTCTTTAATTGAAGTGTAGATTACATCGTTCCCCACCGGTATAAGAACACCTCCGAGAATAGCCATTATGGCCCCGAGGAATGCCATAAATACCAAACACGCTCGACGTGAGCACGCCATGATGTTTCTTTTTAAATATATCGTAATATCAAAAAGAGAAAAATGGAAAGCGTCACGGTTTTTTACTATAGAACTAAAGCTTGAGTCCGAACCGTCAGGGAGAACACCTACTACTCAAGCCAATACAGTGTGTGACTACAAAGTTTCAAGTAAATCACTAGGCATAAAGGGTATCATATGCCAAACCAAATAATCTCCAAAAAGGTAATTAGCTATAAATGAGTCCAAAACAAAGTTTGAACTTCTCTTATGACAAGAGGAGTTTAAAGTACATGTCGATTAGACCTGGAGATGATTTTACGACCAATTTACAAACCAAACGTTAGTGTTGAGATATATCTTGCTGTTACTTACTCACTACCTTATAATCGCTACTTTTCTTTGATAAGGTTTAATTAACATATCTACTCAATCGTGCTTGTACACACCTTAAGATCAACGGTTAATAGACTGATTACAATTATATATAGTAGAGAGATAATGAAGACTAAAGTCCAACCTTATTAAAGTTGAGAGAGATTAATTAACGGGGTTAAAACTTCAAGAGTGCAGCTTACCTTTGTTTTAAGTCTCTGTATACAGGAGTAAATGAACTTTTTAAACTCGGGATAGTAAAGTAAGGTGATACTGTGCAGTTATGCTAACCGTGTTCAATTCCGACTTATTAGAGGGCGGTGTTTCTTTTGTTATGATTCCCATTATACGATACTCATATGACAATGCGCAGTGCATAGTACAAGTCTGCGTCGACAATTACACGCGTAATGTAGATGAGTTCGTAACATGCATTTATATATAAAAATATCGACATTTATTCAATTTGTTTTGATGAATTCTTGTACAATACTCGCCTGCGAGTCACACACATAAACAACACCCAAACTGCTGTTTTTTATTTTGATTAATTAAAATTGAAATGATTATGTAACTTTATAAAATAAATCATTAGTGGTTTACGAGGGAGCTCATGTTATGCTGAATTGACTTCATCAAACTTAAACAGTGAATTAATTCAGCATATGGAGGGGCTTCAATTGCATCAGTGAAAAGCAATGATAAAAACCAAGAATTGTTTCCATGTGCTTACCATGTATGACATCACAAACGGAGAATCTTGTCGAGTTTCGGTCACATGGGTAGGGGTAGAGGAGAGGAAAGTGGTGCGGGGAGTGAGGTAAACTTTCAATAAACTTGCTGAATGTGGTCATGATTGCTTCCCTAAGAGGGTTTCGATACCAATATGACAAAATAATGACCAACTGGTGTAGGAAAGGATAATTGGGACTGAATTATTAAAACTGAACTATTACATTAAGTTCTCAAACCCCTTTTATTTCTTACTTGTCGGTCGAGAGAGTATTATGATGTTACTGGGTCACAACACTGTTCGAACTTCCACACCATTAACAGCTTCCCCTTGCACCTTATAATGTATCTTGTTACGAAGGTAAAGTGTTGTGTATACGTTCATTCCGCTTATACTTTAACATTCGATTTGGGTTTTTTTTCTCTCCCTCTGATTCGTTATACTGTGAGGAAGATAAACTAACTTGAATCGGACCAACACAACCCCCCCCCCCACCCTCCTTGCTTTGTGGAGCCCTATGGAATCCTGCTTTATCGACAGAGTTACCCAGCAGTCAGTCTGATAATTTGCTTGTCGTTTGCATGCAAATCGGTATTTAAGACCGTAGATCCAATAAGCATCCACTTCTTAAATTATTATTGTTGTTTTATATTTGTGGTGTTGCTTTATTCCTCAGCCGATGTAGAACTAGCCCATTGTCGGTTTGAGGGCGTCACCTTCATGACGGTTCATGTAAATGGCCGCATGTGAAATCAATGCATGCTTACATTTAGTGACCTTAATTGTTGTCTAAGAACAAAATAACCGGGGCATATATAGCGCCTCTAGCTACCCTAGGCTACCCCTAGTGCATGGAGCAATTTGGCCCTCTAGTCTGGCCCCCAATGTTAAGACCTAGCTTGAATACTTTTTATAGTTCTTATAAAAACATAATTATAATTTAATAGCAAATTAGGTAAAACTATGTATTTATATTAGAAGATGAGGGAGGGGAAAGACCCAAGGGAATATTTACTCCAACTATTTGTTAAATATTCATGAAGAAGGAAAGAAGGAGATATGCACAACAAATTGAGATTACTTCCTCTTTCTAAAATGCATTGCCACGAGGGAATAAAAAATATCGGAAAGTGTTACAGCTTTCAAGAGGAGTGTACCTGGATTTCCACCGTGGCTCTGCGTTTCACTCTAACAAATTTCAGAGTAATTCCTACAGATTACAAAACACCTGGACCATCGCTTCCATTGAGAGTGAGGATATGATCCAAATTCAACCGGATTTGAACTGACCTTTTTCGCACTAACCAGGTTCACATTTTCCTGATTTCAAAATCCAGCTTTTTCTTCTCCGTAACTTGGGAGTTCTGAGCTTAGACCTACCAGGTTCAAACAGCGTGTGATCAACGTGTTGTGGGCTAGCCGAAACAAAAGATAGAATTTCAGTCACTTTACTACAATTTAACAATAACATATTCATTTATGTTAGCACTACACAAAATTCGCTGGGGCTTTCAAGGAACTAACTACTGTTCGAATTTTCCACAACGATGAACTCATCCGAGGATACTCACAGTGAGAAGACAGAAGATGACAGAGAACATGGTGATCACGAGAAATGCGATGCACAGAAACCTCCAGATATTTTTCAATCCGTTAAATCTGGGTACGTCAATGTTGGTACTGGTTACTAATCACGCCTAACGTTACAGTTAACAAACATCCCTAATGTAATGCTGTGTTAGACTGCAACATCATACTTTACACGTTACTAGGCCTTGGCTAGTTCACAATAGGCTACTGCGTTTGGGTACTTTGAAGGCTAGGCTAAGCCTAATGTTGTACGAGTAGGTCTAACTTAGTTGATCGCTGGTACGTTTATGGACTTTTTGAGGATGTGATAAGTTGCCTGAGAATCCGCGATGAATATCAGTGTGGAGAGATTCATCAAAAGCAGATTTAGTGCCTGGTTACAAACTTGAAGTTACAGTTTATATGTACCATTACATTAGCCTAGGCTAGCCCAGGGTAGGGCCTATGCAGAGTTGGAAAACCTTGTGAACATCCCAACTAGGTTGTGTATAATTATGGTCATAGCACGAATTCACCATGCAAAAACAAAATGACAACAATAACATAAAAATATATAGAAGAGAGTTAGCAGAGCTATGTTACAAACATAAGGTTAAGAATAGTTTGTTTGACTGACATTCTTTTCATTATGTAATACCCTTTTGTATCACTATCAGTCCGAGTGCCTTTTCCATCCACTTTGTGCACAATATCTGGAAATATCCAGTGCTAACAAGCATCTTCGTTGGGAAATTCAGAAAGGTTGCCTACTCTGGGCCTAAGTTAAGCATATATCAAGAATACAATAGGTATCGTATGCTACAAGTGTAAAAGAAATCAAAGGAAGATCTCAGGTGTAGCTCACATTACTGTATATTATATTACCAGCAATATTTTAGTGACCAAAGTAACAAAGATATTGACAGCTAAATCTTCTTCACATTGCCAGATTGCATAATTGACCTTTCTGCTAGTGTATAAGTCAGTGTAACTAATGAACATCAATTTGGCCGATTATTAAAGCTAATACTGTAGATTTTACTGTTATTATATTAGTGAGCCTGATTGTTACCAAGCATTGACTTGAATAGTTTGAGAACCCTCATACACCATTTTCAAACCATTTGTAAACAAACCAAACAATGGATCACATTATCAAATATCTCATTTGCCAAAGCAGACATCAATTATTTGCATGGATTAGGTAAATTTAACATTGAAATTCCTGCTCAAAGTTGTGACTTAGGTTACCTGGTCCTTTTTGCCTTTCTATCTCACAGGGAGCAATTTTCTATTCTGCAGGATCCTAGGTATTTGCTTTGAAATTTATATCAAAACGAAATGTTTCAAGCTCTTTGTGGTAGTCAATGTGTCATTGTACACTTTTCACAAACTTTGAACAGGTATCTAGTTATAAACTAGTTCTAATGGCAAAACAAAAACTTTGTGCTGTTCTAGTATATATGTTTATTTTCCAGCCAGCCACAGAGATATTTATGAATAGTACTGAAAGTAATGTTTTGGAGCAATGCATGTTTCCCATTTGTGAAGTTGCATACTGGAACTCTAGGATCTAATCTAAATTGTCAGTTGTCTCAGCTCAAGCTTATCAGAAATAATTGAGTTGTAGCTGTTTTGTGAATAACAACTACTGGGGGGGGGGGGGGGGGAAANATGGAGATAAAGGAAAAACTATGAAAAACAGCAGAATCTATCTAGAATTCTAGATGTCTTCATTATGTCTCTAATCCAGTTAGGCTATATAAAATAAACCCATATATAACTCTATGGATTAGAATGACTGAAAAATATGCTTTCTCTTGCCAATACTGGCACTAGTGAACTCACAATGACATGGACCATTTGTCATACGTACATGTATCTATCCTAAATTGTACATAAATGAGGATCCCATTGGCTACGTGTGAGGCTTAGAGTGTGGTATTGGTTTCCTCACTGAGCTCATTTACAGTATACAGGTCCTGGCAGTGCTGAAGGGATAACTGTACATATGTATCATTGAAAAGATGTCAACCTTTAACAGTACAGTAGGTAGTAGTAAAATAATTCCAACATTTCCCCAGCGGTGACATCAGAATTCATAAATATATCTAGAAAAAAATGCACCACAAAATCAATGAACATGCAGACACTGCCACACATTTGACTGTTAGCCACCTCGGAATTTAAAAGTTCAGGAGTCGCTCGCTGCCTTCAACAGTTCTACCCAACTCACATTTAGAGTTTATACCTTTTAAAGTCAGGAAACAAACAGTAGTTTTCTCACCAGGGAGAAACCAAGCGGTTTCAAAGTGAAAACCGAATTCATGATGATTTTACAATGTACATTCTTGCTACAGGCAAGGGCCTAGTACCACTATTTGTTTAATATTACTGAAGCATAATATTAGCATAAACACTATTAAACAGTCAAGCGTTAAGTTTATTTTGTACAGAAAATATTGACCAAAATGAGACCACATTACTGTTTTGAAGTGATACAAATTTCTCACAGAAACAAGACTATACTTCTCAAGATTGCAGATGTTGTGAAAGTCCTAACACAATGCCTACATGTTTAAAAAATTGTTTCAAATTGTATATTTTGTTAATATGCCTGGCTTTCGGAAACTGCTGCATGGATGTAAAGTTAGACCATGTTCTCTACAATGAAATATTTCTCACTGATAGTGACTGCATACACAGCAGGTAGAATTTATGTGTGGATGTTAGTCATGATTGACTGGTGGCAGTATCGTGCGTACACACGCTATATAGTACTGTATTATGTCACTTGATCGTTTAGTCAAATGTTGCTTCACAATGGTCCACTGGCCTATTTCAAACAGTGTTTTATCCTGTGAAATAGCAGTTTAGTTGTACAGTGATATTTGGCTCTATTGAACATACCATAAGCAAGCAATCGTATGTTTCTTGGTATTGAAATGTCTATTGTGTATTGAAAAGAGCAAAGAGGTTATTGGCCATAAATGTCATTTCAGCCAATGGTATAAAAATTGTCAATACTGAGGTCACTGCTCAGAATATTGTACTTAGCCAATAATTCTTTTGCTCCTTCAAAATTTGGTTTGTACAGGGTAATTTCTCAGTCAGTTTTCTCTTCATGATTTGCTTTATAATTAATTTTACCTATAAACTTTGTTTTTTCTTGATCAGATTCCTGTTGAGAGTCCAAGAGCTTGTTGAAGAAGAGGGACCAGCAGTACTAGCTGATTTTGATGATAAGGGTCACACCCCTGTACACTGGGCAGCCCTAGGTGGACATACTAACATTTTAAGATTTATGGTGCAATGCAAAGTATCTTTAGGTGAGTCTTGTCATACTCTGCCTTTGCCTGGAAATCGATTAATCTTAAGTACCAAAAACAAAAAAGGGTTATAAAATCATTATGGTTTAACTACTGTATAATTAAAAGGATATTTTATTAATTAAAAAAAAAATGGTAAAAGTAAATTTAGCCTAGTGTTATGCCAGGCACAGGTATTGCATAGCAATATGTTAGACTAATAAAGTACAAGTATCTAAAGCACTTGCACACAGAACCTTTGAGTATTTTCTTGCATTTGTAGCAAACAAAAATCAACGATTCACATACTGTACTACTACACAAAACTGTGAACACTGAATTTTACCCTGCAGTATCTGTGTTCTTAATTTCTTATCCAGGTCCAAAAATACAAAATTACTCACAGGATTTAAGGACTTCTGTTTGTTTGCTTTTGGTTTTACTTGTTGCAGATTGTACAGTATGTATTCTTGTTGTGGTGAGTGTGTGTATATGCATGCAGGTACAGTAAAGCACAGTATGTGTGTGTAAGTTTGAGTGTGTGTGTGGATGTCCAGGTTTGTATTTACAGTATCAGGTGATCCATCTGAAGAAGGGGAATGTTAACATAATGTAATCATTGGCATCTGCTATGCCCGTCTTGAGTACCATGCCCCCATTCAAGAAGAGAAAATGTTGACAAACATCATACTGTACTAGAACTGACGTTTTGGCATAATGTTTGCAAGTTCTAATATGGTTTGATAGTATATAGTGGGGGGTGGGGGGTGGGGGGACAAATGCCTTTTGAGGATAGTAAAGGTCAAGAGGGGAAAAGCTTAGAACACCCTTCATCTCAGAAATTTCAAGTTTTACAAAAGTTTGCATTGCGTTGATGATGTTGAACAAGTCAAGAGCTAAATTGTAAAGCTTTTATAAAAAAAAATATGTACAAAATAATAAAAAAAAAAAAATTTTTTAAACATGTCACATCATTAAGTAAAGAATTGATGTAATCATTGATGTTAATGCTTCCATGAACCTTCCTTTCCCTTTTCCTTTTGCACAGATATACAAAGTCGCAACGATTTAGGTCCAAGGCCCATCCACTGGGCGTGTGTTAACGGCCATATTGCTATCTGTGATATACTTCTACAGGCTGGAATTTCCATAGACACTGTTGACAATAAGGTAGGTACCTGCCAAGCTGAGTGGGAGGATGGGATGTGGGGGGGGGGGGAGGGGGAGGGGAGAGATTGAGGGCTGTTCATTGGGACCTCATTCAAATGTTAGTAATATTATCAAACTCAAATACAAGATGGTTAAAATCACAAAAACATCAGTATATGTGAGTACTATGTGAGTATATGTGAGTACTATGTGAGTATATGTGAGTACTATGTGAGTATATGTGAGTACTATGTGAGTATATGTGAGTACTATGTGAGTATATGTGTGTACTAGTGTGTACAGTACAGGTTTGGATGGAGGATGATGATTAGTTTCCTTTCGCAGACAAGTATTGCGACTTGTCTCCCCGTAAACTTGTTACTTGATTTACATTCCTATGACTTTTGACGGCAGAGATGTTTAAGGTCCCCCCAAAAAATTGTTTTGACAACAACAAAAATAAATTACATAAATAAAAAAACTACAACGCCAAAAAAAGGTTTTCTTGTGATATTAATGAATGCACACATTCTGTCATGTAGCAAGTACTGGGTATTGTGACCTGTAAGCACAAGAAGTCTTAGAAAAAAAATTCAATAAAAGAAAACTACTGTAACATATCATATAGAATAGATAAATGAAGTATCTTTACTTTACTTGAGGGTTATGAAAACATCCATTCTGGCATGTAACATTTAAGCTGGATGTTGAGAGCTGTAAGCACAAAATATCCTGGGTGCTGTGTTTTTTATAACTTTTTTAAATTGTAACAGTTCTGTAGTACACAATTTGTTATATTTACAAGCGTAATTTCTAATTCTGCTTGTATCTGTCTGAAATTGCCACATTTTCACCATATAAAGTTACATCCTTATTTTGCTTATAAACTATTTACTACTACTCTTTTTATGTCTTTCTCAGGGCTGTTCATCATTGATTATCGCTTGCCAGTACGGTCAGACTATGTTAGCCGGTTATCTTATGGGTAAAGGAGCTCGGCTCCAGCTCACAGACAGAGAAGGAGACAATGCTCTACATTGGGCTGCATTTAAAGGTAATTTAAATATATATAGACAGTAATTTATGACGCAAGAACTCTAATGAAACCCATAGGCGATCGACAATGTCTACGAGTCTGTATGCAGATTTTTGTCAATATGTCCCTGGTGGACAATTGAGATTCTTCAAATGAATACATTTTAGTCAATAATTACTACAGTTTGGCTGCAGGGCGTTTTTAAATTGACCAATGACATACTTTGCTGTACGGATATACAGAATTGGAAACAAATGACTGAACTTGCATGTATATATGTTTGTAAGAAATGTAGGGAAAATATATTAGTTATTTCTAGAAAGGGAGATGTGTATTATTAATTATTGTCTGTCTCCCAGATAATGTTTACATATAGTCCAGTACAATGTGTTTCATTTTAATATTTGCAATTGATGACAAAGCAGTGCATATTGAATGAAAGTGTGTTTACTGCAAGTAGCAATAGACTTTGCATAGAACGTAGAGAAAGAAGTGTAGAAAATATAAATTCATTTTTTTTGTATGAATGTCGCGTATTCTGCCTGATACGATGCATTTTCAATTTTGTAACGCCAGGTCACTGCGACTTAACGAGGCTCTTAATTTATTCTGGCTTTAATCCGAGACAGAAGGACAATTTTGGTCAGGTAAGGAGATTTTTATTTAGCACAGCACGTTTTGTAATACAGTTATAGAGAAATAGAAAAGCTAATGTATTTCATTCTTTTGTACATCAATTTTTTATTTATTTTGGGTTAATTTGCAAGGTGTTGTGTTGGAATGTGAGAGGTGAATTTAACAAGTGGTTATGTAATATAAGTCATGTTTTATTAAGTCAACTTTAGTTGAATTCTGACGATAGCACAGCAAAGTAGCAGATTAGGTTGGATTTATAATGGAATACATAATGAAGCTTCAATCAGTCCTCAATAAAGGTTGAATTTAGGCACAAAAATTGTGCCAATATATCATGTTACAAAAAAAAAACACAATTTTTTTGAAATTTCTGAAGTGAAATGATACATTCTGAGGCATATTTAGGGTTAAAATTAAGTCTATAATTAGTTCTACGCATTATTTTATTGTGCTAATAACAACTTTTAACTTTTGTGTGGTGTTGAAATATGGAGGGTGGAGGGGGGTCACAAGTTTTTCCCTATCCCATTCCCCTGGCTATGGTGATAATAGACGATATCCATATGCGATAAATCTTTATTTGATTTTGATTTAATAAGAAACAAATTAATTCTGTCATGAGTGAATGTCTGTGAGAAAGTAACATGTAAGGCAGCAAAGAACACTAATTCTTTGAGCAGCTGGTGAAGAGAGACCTGTATCGATTACTGTCAACAAGATTCACAGTTTTAATCTGGCTTCAACAATCATGCTGAGAAGCGTACCGCAGCGAATATCCAAAGTCATTGGTGTCATTTAAGGTCTTTTCTCGATCAGGGGGCCACTGTTTGTACTTCAGTGAGATAAGACTGGTCATGAATATATAGTACGATCCCCAGTAGATGGATTGCCATCATCAGACGGATCCACGGTTTGAATGGGGCAATCATGCTACGAACCATTGTGAACAGAAAGGGCACAGTCAAGGGTAGAATTTGTCTTGTCAGTTACAAACTGGGTGGGGCATCAGAACATTTTGCTTGTACTTGTAATTGAAACGGTTTCCAAGAAGGTTTAAAGTTACTGGTTAGCATTTTGCTTTGGCATCATTTCCTTACATATCTGAATAGGTTTCTGTTTTTTATGTGAAATCTCTTTTTTGCCCAGTTGTAATGTCAACATTTGACGTATGCCATCGGTTGCTATGGCAACATGAAGACATTCAAATAGTGATAGTTGTTTCTACAGTATAAAAGTTTGCAAATTTGATAGTTAATGTACTGATTAATGGCAATCACACTTGTAACAGTAGATGTCAGCAGGATCATCAACATATCTTATCTCTCTCTCTCCACCTCTCTATCTCTCTCTCAGAGGATAGAATGAGGCACGGAGAGACATTTAATATGATTATTGTTATTACTACACACTCAAACTGCTGTGACACATGATAGTTCTCAAATTGATTTTTTTATATTTTCTTATGACACGAAACATTTTCTGCCCGCTCTGTCACAGACACCGCTTCATTTAGCATGCATCAACGGTGACTTGAATACGGTGAGAATGTTGTGCGAGCAGGACGGCGTGGATGTCGATCTAGAGGACCACAACCACAAATCACCGCTGATGCTGGCCAAGGGACGTAAACACGGCGACATCTCGGGATATCTGGAGAAGGAAGTCAAATTCCAGAAGAGCATTATACCGAGATTAGACTTGAAGTAAGTCCAGGAATTAATCAGAAAACAATTTTTAGTTTTATGTTCGTATGATGTTACGATTATGTGAGGTAGACTAGCAGTTTGAGATTTCTTGTGGAAGTAAAAAACACATTAGTTTTTATGTTTGTATTATGTTACGATGACGTGTGGTAGCCTAGCAGTTTGAGATATCTCGTGGAACTAATTGTGTGGCTACAAATGCATGATGATGCAGGGAGCAATTTTATTGTTTTACGTTTTGCACAGCAATGTTGAGCATTGTAATAAAAAATAAACATTTTCTGCCAAAAGATAGATTTCCATATTCAAAGCAAGAGCTAGTTACATCATTGCATCAGTCCAACAAGTTGGCCAATCTTGTATAGCAATTTATGAGCTTCTTGTTTTGACATATTTGCTCCAATATTGGCTTTACAAAGTCAGTTTTGCTGTTCATCTTCAGTATTACTGCATAAATCACTTACATTTGTAGGATAACTGGATGTTAGCTGTGTAGTCTATTTATGTATTTTCTTTAGTAGAATTGTCTCTGTGTCTCTTTGCTCCACAGGACAATATTCTTTGGTCCTCCTGGAAATAGCAAATCTCCTTTCCTGTTTTTTGTTTTGTCTACATTATTTTGGGGATACCCAATGTATGTTTTTAGGGTAAGTTCTTCACTTTCAAAGAGAGTTCTTCATTTATCAAATATATATTGCGATTATGTTTTCAAATGACTTTGATCTATTAATTTGTAGCTACAGTCAACTTTAGACATTTTGGGAGGGAGCTTCCAAGTCCAAAGGTTCAAGAGTGTTTAGAATGCTTGACATTTTTAATTGTTATTTGTTTTTTTTACATTTCCTCCTCTCCCTTCAGAAGAAAAAAGATCAGAAAAGATTATATTTTGGCATGTAAAATATGTTTAATTAGTATCAAAAGTAAGGTGCTTTTCTCAAATGTCTGTTTGAATATATGCCCCTTCCGGGAAACCTGTCACTTAGACATGATGGTATCAGATAGAGGTAAGGAACTGTTCATACTGGCAGTACGAGGGCTTTGAAACTTGATACGGGCGGACAGTGTAGAGAGGTATTAGCATTAGTATCACATCAAGGTTAGGAACTGTTTGTAGTTTACTGTCAGTATGAGGGCTTTGAAGCATGATATGGGCAGACAGTTTAGAGAGGTATTAGCATTAGTATCACATCAAGGTTAGAAACTGTTTGTATTGTCAGTATGAGGGCTTTGAAGCATGATATGGGCAGACAGTTTAGAGAGGTATTAGCATTAGTATCACATCAAGGTTAGGAACTGTTTGTACTTTACTGTCAGTATGAGGGCTTTGAAGCATGATATGGGCAGACAGTTTAGAGAGGTATTAGCATTAGTATCACATCAAGGTTAGGAACTGTTTGTATTGTCAGTATGAGGGCTTTGAAGCATGATATGGGTGGACAGTTAAGAGAGGTATTAGCATTAGTGCCAGATAAACTGTTTGTACTGTCAGTACGAGAGCTTGGAAGCATGATATGGGTGGACAGTTCAGAGAGGTAGTAGCATTAGGAAGTGGCTGATGTTTTCAATCATCTCTTTCTCTTCCAGTGTTTTCCTACCACATTTGCAATGATGCCTGGTCTTCACATATTTTTCATTTTCAACAATGTCTTCATGTGGTATACCTTCTATTATTGCTATATGAGGGACCCTGGCTTCCTACCCAGGAATTCGTCAGAATATGACTTGGCCATCAAAAAGGTAAAGGTAATTTGCATGCTTTTAATACATTTTTCATTTGTTTTAATTCTCATATGTGCGAATAATTTTTTTTTTATGTCACTGATCTTATTATGTGCTTTTATTCATTTTTCATTTGTTTTAATTCTCATATATGTGTATAATTTTTTTTTGTTCCTGAACTTCCTGTACAATTTGCATTACGGCATATGTGCTGGAGTGCAGACACTAGCATAGTGTAAAATGAATGGCATGTGTGTGTATGGAATGGTCCAACACTATGCAGATAAGTATTCACAAAAACTATCACTTTCCTTGTCATACAAAATGTCAACTTGCATTTTTTTCCCTTTCATTAGATGAAAAACATTAAAAAGTTCTTCTCATAATTTTTATTGATAAATATACAAGCAAACTATTGGGGTAAAATAAACATTGACTTAGCGTAAAGTTAACTCTGTTATGCCTGTCTATGTGTTGTTCAAATGTTCCTAGGTAACCTGTCATTCTAATGCCAAGCAGCCTATCTGTAGATCATTTTGCCCACTTCTTTGCAACCTTAATGTTTACGCCTTCTTCGTGGTTGTAACAATGTACCATGGATTTTGCACTATGCATCCTGCAGTTTAACATTAAATCTGTGTCTACCAGCGCTACTTCATTGGCCACCGTTTGATCTCAGGTCACGGTAAAAATAACAAATCCGTGACAATGTATCAATTCGGTAATAATATTTTACTTTGCAACAGGGTGGATTTCCTTGTTTTGGAAACATTTTGATGATAGAGAAAAAATTTCACATTAATGTTGATAGAGCTTGCACATTTGTAACATTTCGATGTACAGTAAATCCTTTTTCAGTCTGGTATCGGCCAATTTGAAGCAGGTATGGATCCCGCTGTGTTAAAGATCATCTTTTATGACAACAACCTTAAAAGTATCATATTTCTGGTTCTGGTAAATTCTGAATGTTTTGTGGCATGATAATGTAAATAATGACAATTTTTCTTTCTGGTACTTGTTGAATGGAAAAGTATGGATGAAGTCTTTCCAGTTAGGAACATTATTACTAGTCACAAATAGTTTCACATTAATGTTGATGAACATTATTGCTGATACTCTGATGATTCTCTCCCCGACATTTAACAGGTGGCTCATTTCGACGAGTGGAAACAGGGACGTAACCCCCTGAGTAGACTTTGTCACACCTGTCGTAACGTGAAACCTCTCCGCACCAAACACTGTCGCACATGCAACAGATGCGTCATGGAATTTGACCACCATTGTCCCTACATATACAACTGCGTGGGTCTCAAGAATAGGTTCGTAAAATTCCATCTCTCAGACATTGAATGTCAAGCTGGGTGATTTTTCCAATGGAACAAGAAGTTTCCTAACTCTTTGGAATGGGGGGGGGGGGGTTGGAGGTTGGCAGGGGGATTTTTTTTTCATGTGGTGATCTCT
>JAIPMN010001355.1:22872-50205 GCA_020650975.1 Apostichopus californicus | reverse complement strand
TGGAGGTTGGCAGGGGGATTTTTTTTTCGTTGTGGTTATCTCTATTATATAAGTCGCTGATAGTGTTTAGCTTTATCACCCATTATACAGAACATAATTAAGGATACATCGCAAAGAAGAACTTGTAGTGGATATGTGAGGGCAGCTTGGTTTTTGAAGAATGGGGCAGAACAATCATCCCACTTTAAAAAAAAAACATTTAATAGTCATAGGATTAAGTGAAGGTCTTTTATCCGTCATAAATAGTGTATTATTTTTTCTCCTTAGCAACAGTTCATATTGACAAAACCAACAGGCACAACATGCTTGCAACTAATTTGCTTCTTTCTTTTTTTTTTGGCAAAATTTTTTATTTTATTCCACCTTACTTGGTGAGTATGTTGTGCCAAACTAATGTTTCATCTGTACACTGTGGGCCAATAGCAATTACAAGCATCTTCTCCTGGCTCCAAAATATCTGATTATGCAAAATTTGGGTAATAATATTATGCATTTATTGTTTTCATGGATGTAAACTTGCAAAACAGATACTCCTGCTAGGCAAGTCTGAATTATTCATAGTGAAATTCTTTCTTTTTGTTTGTTGTAAAGCAAAGAGTAGACTCCTTAACAGATGTCTTGAATTTTTTTGTCCAAGGAATATGTTTGCTGGGTTCACAACGTCAGTCGCCATCATGACATGGATGACCTTATATTTTGCCTTTACACTGATTGAGCTGGAGGGCACAAATGTTCTCTACGTCCTTGGGATCTTGGAGGCCTTCTTCTTTGGATTTGTGGCTAGCATGCTCTGCGGAAGTGCTGTAAGTTTGGTTCTTCTTCTCATAGAGTCATTTATAACCTCTCAATGATTTATGCCGAGTCCTGCAAATAGTCATCATTACACTTTTCAGCGTTCTTTGTTTTCCAGACAAAATTGTTAACATAAATCAGGATTTTACTCGTAAAGCTTTTGAATAAAAATGTATTTTCACATCTACTAAGAGTCACTCAAACATAAATGATGTGTATTGTATCTGTTCAGTGACATATGTGTGATTAGCCTTAATACCAGTCATTAACAAAACAGTGTCAGACCAAGACATTAATGTCATGTATTTTATATTGTCAGTGACATAGGTTGTAAGGCCCATAAAGTCAGTAAATGAAAATAACAGAAGCAAGGTTCTCTCAATAGACAGCTTTTGGGACAGGAAATTTTTTTTTTCTAGCATGCACGGGGGAAAAAAAATCAGCCCATAATTTTGTATTTATTGCATATACACACCTTAGAGGTCTAAGTCTACCATACACATTGCTCAATCTATGTATAGCAAAAATTTTATTCTCTCCGACCCTTTTGCTCTATCCATTTTTCTCTCTGGCCCAGGTAGAAAGTTAGTTGAGAACCTGATGTCTAGAATATTTACTTAATACATAAATGTTGGGCAAGCATCACCTTGCAAGCACAACCAGTTGCTAACTGTAGAATAAGACACACCATACTTTCTTTGACTAGGAAGCTCTTGAGAAGTACAATATTCACATGTCTAACTCAGACTTCTCTCCTTCTCGACAGTGGTACATGGCTGCTAAAAACACCAACACAAACGAAAGAATCAACGCAAGCCGCTACGATTACCTGAGGGATGCACACGGCCATTTCTACAACCCTTACGACCGTGGATTCGTTAATAACATGAAGGAATTTTTCTTGCTCAAACCTTCCCTGACGGAGGAAGAGGTGCACAGAGCTAAAGTTTACACCGTCTGAGGGACAGAGCAATGAGGTGGCGTCACTGTCGTTGCCTGTCCTTTCTTTGCAATTGCGCTTCAGTCTTTAGTAGTTTAGGTCTCGCTGTAAGATCCCGAGAAGCACAGCGCAAGATCGCAAACAGAGAAGAGGAGAAGATTACAGCACAGAGGCAAGCGTCGGTTGTGATCAGTGGACGTAAAGGGCAAGCGTTGATAAAAACAGGTCATTCCTCCCAGATGTGACAAGGAAAACTACAAACGTGTCATGAATTTTGATCATGAATATGATTTCCGAGAGGTCAAACATTTTGAGGATAGGAGAGACAAAAATTGGAGTAAGCAAATGAGTACAGATATGACTTTGGAAGGTCAGAGGTCAGAGCAGTGTTTGTGTAAAGGAGTGAAATCTGTCCGAGTTTGACGTAGTACTTTTCCTTAAAGTACTTTGACGATTTTAAAAACATATGTTCTTCATGAGGAATATTCACAAATTACGAAGATTGTACCGCATTTAACATCATGAAGAGAAGAAATAAATGAGTGCAAAACCAGCTTACAGAAATGTATGCATTTAAGTGATATCTGCACAGCACATGACTTTTATATTTTAAAGGAGAGTGTATTTAAAAAAAAAATAATGTGGAAATGCTGTTGGCCATTGTTTTGTATCTTATTCAGTGTTTTTTTCCCCCTCATTTCTAATGTTCTTCCATACAATGCCAGTGTAAAAGTAATTTAAGCCAGAAGTCAGATTTCTTTCAGCAACTTAAAGGAAGCGTTACTCCTGTTATCTTAGTAAAGATTAAGAGAAAACAAGCTTACCCATTGACATCACATGTCATCATCATTGCACACAGATAGCAGCGTTACTCCTGTTATCTTAGTAAAGATTAAGAGAAAACAAGCTTACCCATTGACATCACATGTCATCATCATTGCACACAGATAGCAGCGTAGTCATTTGTATTGAAACATTAAGAAATATTTTACTGCCATGCTCAGTGTAATTTCCCTTTGTTGAATTGTTTTCTCATATTTACTGCTCCTTGATGATTGTCTGAATGGTCACACCATCTTGGAAATGTATGCCTGTAGGGATGGAGGAGGAGGGGGGGGGGGGAGGGAAGGGTGGTATCTTATAGTACCTATAAAAATCCATGTTGAGTATAGAATAATTGTTGATTATAAAGAAGCTTTCTCCGTGCAGTGATTTGTAATTCATTCTTGTTGGTGACAATATTATATTTCCTTGTCCAAGTCAGAAAATTGTATTTCGTATTTACCCTAGAAGTTAGATAGTGCAATCGTGGTAGTAATGTAACGGTTTGGAATCAATGAGAAATATCCATAAGGGTGGGTTGCCGTTTGGTTTTTTGTAGAATAATCATTAAATTTAGTAAAATATTGAGCTGTCGTGCTAATCTCCCTTTAAGTTCCATATATGATGCAGCTTTCTTTAACTTGTTTTTCCTGGTGTTTGTTTATTTTTTTAAGTAACTTATAAAGCAAATCAAATCTAAAATTGATTCCATTTTCCCGGAAAAAAGAAGAAGTTGAGCCAACAATTGTTTGTTCATTGATACTATCCCTATTGAGTGACTGAATGAGCTGTTGTCATGGACAGAAGTCTCATTACAGAAAGATACATAGATGGCAATAACTGTAATATGGGTATTTCAAATTTATGTATTTTGTTTTGAGTTTTGTCCAAATTTTGACAAAGTCACTTTGACTTGATGTTGTATTAATTTGAAGCCTGTACACACATATTTTAAATCTTGGGTATTTTTGCAGTTACTATGCTGCTTCACCTTGACATGCTAATGTTTAAGGTTAAAATCATGTTTATCTAGAGTTCCGCTGGTATTTTGACAAAAGAGGTATGAATTTTTTTCTTTCTTCCTTCCTTTCTTGTTTTGTTTCCTTTCTTTTTTTTGGTTCCTTGATGGAAGCAAAGGAACCTGTGCAGTCAGGTGAGCGTGTGTATGGGTGTTTGTGCTCGTGTGTGTGTTTGTTTGTATGTGCGTCTGTGACACTTGCTTGGGTCCGCGATAACTCGACAACGGAGTGATGGATATTTGCCATACTTACTGTTTAGATGTATTATAGTGAGGTGTGCCCTAGTTTTTGTGGCACTGACCTTATGAATATTAATGAGATTATGGGGTCAAATGTAAAAAATAAAGGTGCCATTGGAAAAGTAATGGGGTTTAAGGTGAGGGGAGATTACTCTTAAGGTCATCAATGCTAAGGAGTCAGGTGAGGTGTTTGTTGTAAGTTGTAAACCTGCCTTTGTAGTTAAATTAATGATCTTTTCTGAAGCTTGTATACTGCTAATTAGCCATCTCCTGATCAATTACATTTTTAAGCCAATTAATGCCGCAACTGAACTAACGGTTATCAGCACTGCTGTTAACACATCACTTCATCTAACAGGCAAGTCAGTGCATGTCTTGGCTGACTTAAGTCATGGACTCATGTTACTGTATTATCTCCATGGCAACATGTCCATGAACTTGTTAAGAGTCGCCTAAACTTTTAAAAACATTTGGTGACACCAACTCCTCTTGAACCATCTCAAATGCTGCAAACATTCTGTTTGATCCCGAATCAGAATGATGCAAAAGTTTACATTTTAAAGTGTACCTTTGGGTGCATCAATTTTGCCAATAGTTTAGACTAACATGTACCATCATGTGATGTGAGTACTTAAATGTCATAACGAATCTATCTCATAATGTTAGCATAACATGGTCCTATCAATGTCTGCCATATGTGGTATATATATAAGGAACCATCAATATTCTCTATTTTACCTAATAGAGAGAACTGTTGAATTTTGGATTTTCCTCATCATTTTGGTCTCCTGTTTTTGTCTTTATAAATAGTGTGGCACAGTTTGAAGATATCAACTTTATATTTTAAAATTAACCATAGAAATAAATTGATAGAATAACAGGGACAGAAACAAACATATACATTTGCTTTAGTCTAAAGTGGCATTCCAAGTTGTTTTCTTTGATTGCAAGCAAAGTTAACAGACCGTATCCATAACAACAGATTCAAGGTACGTTATGCAATATATGTTTATCCTCACATTTCACAACGTAATAGAACTACTAACATTTTTAAATTTTCACCAGCAATTTTCTCCAAGATTTGTCTTTTCTTAGAAACTTGTTTCGAGAGAGTTCAGACAGGTAGGGTAGAGTAGGGTTAAGTAGCAAAATTTAATTCCTAAAAAAAAAAAAACTGATATCAGAGAAATATCTGGATGCATCTGTGAATAATAACATGGAGAGCTAGGAACCATTTTCATGTGTGTGCGAGTGTGTGGTGTATTTCTAGCATATTAGCCTTAGCACAATCTTATTATTATTATTGTTGTATTAAATATTGTATGTACAGCAGAGTCAAACTGAAGGTAAGCAAGAGATACAACAGGATGAAATACTGTAAGGTGTACATTTTATTTACAATTAGTAAACCTGTAAATATGGATATGCATAACATTTTCTTGAAACATTGCTTCCGTGCACAGTGAAGCTTTTAATGATGATTCTGTTTGGAAATTTGTTCGAGATCCTCGACGAATTCCCTGCATCTGATAAGTTTTTGGATGAAAATATAGATGCAATTGAATGTCTCGGTCTTCTTGTTTTTTCTTTGCCCTCATTAATGTTTAATGTCTTTAATGATTATTGGTACCATTACAAAGACAGACAGGGGCATGTCCTGACATTAAAAGGACTTTACAGTACTCATAGGTTATCTCGTTTGAGGTACTGCTTGCATATAACATTGTTAATGTAATGGTCGAAAGAGTACCTCTCTATATTTGTCTTTGTTGATGATAACTAGGGCATAGATTACTGTAGTTTATTATCAACAGACATCTCTACATATGTTTGTCTTTGCTAATGATAAGTAGAGAATAGAGCTACCATTACTGTGGTATATTATCAACATGTACTATCATGTGTTGATAACTATAGGATAGAGCTATAGTTACTATGGGATAGAGCTATTATGACAATGGGATAGAGCTATCATTACTGAACTGTATTATCAACATGTATTATCCTGTGTTGATAACTATGGGAGAGCTATCTTACTATGGGATATTGCTATCATTATTATAGGATAGCAGTCTATCATTACTGTGGTATAGAGCTATCATTACTATAGGATAGAGCTATCATTACTATAAGATAGAGCTATCATCAATAGGGGATATAGCTATCATTACTATGGGATAGAGCTATCATTACTGTGGTATATAGTCAACATACATCTCTGTATTCTCTCGTACATGCGATGATCACTGTAACAGAGCTACCATTGAGATTCCCTCAATACAAATGGTTTATGATGACTTTGCGACGCTAAGAACATAACTGTTCTTGGCAAGGATAGCCGTTACCACGATATAGTTCAGATATCTTTCAACTATGTGATTGCAGTCATGATTTGAATAGATTTTGCCAGATATAGAATGAAACTTGCTTAAGTCGGGATTCAATCTGCTCGAAACAAGGCAAAAATTTCCATAACTTCATCCATGAGCTTGAGTTCACTGTATAATGCTGGTTAAATAATCCATGAAAGTGCCTCATAATACATAATTGATGTTTCCTTGTTTCAGTTAAAGCTGTTTTTGCCAAGGCTTTGTAGAGTAAACTTGTGTGGAAAAAGTGGTTACGATGTAACAGTCACACACGGCAACTACAGTGGCTATCAGTGCAGCCACATATGTATAACACAGTTACTGTACAACACAGTTTAATACTCTACACAACCATGCTTCTCATTTTCTCCTCACTTTCAGGCCATGAACTGATCCACACAGTCAAATACCTTGCACAAGTGTACAGCCTTTACCACTTAACATTGAATTCCTCAACTTCCTTACTAGTGTGACATTAAACGCAATGTACCCCCTCTATCACGCTACGAGATGAGACTGTTTCAAAGCCAGACAAGTATGATGAAATCTCTCAACGAGATATGTTTACACTTGCTAAAGAATAAAGTTAAAGACTGAGGCAAACTGAACATGTCCATTCTCGACGATGTCAAATGTTTCCATTGTCGAGGTTTCCTTTCTCTAACTCCAGACATTAACATTGGTCGTCCTCTGACGGTTGCCATTTACACCCCTAGTGTAATATCTGTCATTCAGCTTCCTCATCAATCAGTCTCCATTTTAATTTCTGAGTCACCTTTGTAGTCTTTCACAGATTGCTTCAATACACACAGGAAGGAAAAAAGAAAAGGGATGAAAATAACAACAAGAAAGGAAAAAAAAGGAACTAATAAACTTCCAAACCTGGACAGTTGCTTACAATTTATTTGCTATGAACTAAGAATGACTCTAATCTGACAAAGCCATAGTACAAGCATTCAAAAATTATATATATATATATATACGTATATATTTTTAAAAAATATACATTTTATTCCCTTCTCTCTCCCCCTCCCTCCACCCCCTAACGAACAATGGAGGGCTCTCCTTCCTCCTAGTAAGTATGCCTCACAACAGGTTTTCAGTAAATACCAGTCTGTTCAAATCCGACAAGCAACTGTTAGCCCCCTCCCCCCATCCTACCAATACTTAAAAGGAAGAAAAGGATCCACAATTTGCTCACTGTTTCTACTATTACATATCTGTTTTGCCCTCAAGGATCCCCTCCAGAGAATCGAACAGGGCCCTCCATCGTATTGTATCTACCCTCCCTCCCTCCAAACCCCCTCCCCCTCCCCCAGCAGGCAATGTAAGTGAACCATCTGGTCACTCTGGTAAGTATAAGGTGTGGAAGCTACTGAGGACTTTGTATTGAGACAGACTTTGGAACGCATTTCAATTTCATATATTTTTGATATGAGAACTTAAGTGTTATGAAATAGTTTTTGAACAGACTAGGCAAATATAGTTAAAGGAAGCTGTTGGAAACTGAACATAAACATTATGAAGCCGTTTGCTTCCAATATAAGGTATGATTTGTATGATCTCTGTATATGTGAACTCTTCTCAAATTAGATTTTACACTGTTCTGCCCATTTCATTACGGTGGAAAATACACTTCCATAAATTCCACAATTAGGAAATAATATTTCTTTAAAAATGTGCTGGCACTGAACTTTCCAATCAATTGTTTCAAGATGAGGAAGAAGTCACATAAATACTGTACTTACATCAAATGTTGAGAGAACATGGTCGCATGTTTGTGATAGATCTTGCAGCCCCTGCTTCAGAATTTCCACCGCTGGCGGACCTAATCAAAGAATAGAGAGAAAAAAAGGCATTGCAAGAAATCAGAACCCATCCTGATACAAACCAGACATATAGAAAAAGCAAAAGAAATATATGGCTAGAGTGGGATTCAAACCAGCGACCCTCTGGGTTACAAGCCCACCACTCTACAACTGAGCTATCCAGCCGTTAGTTAGTGGTGATCCCAATGTACCAAGAAAAGCCAAATTTCTCATGAAATCCCTTCTCTGTCACTTTCTGAGTTACAGCCAAAATGTTTACACCTAAAAAAAGTGTTTATTTTTGGGTGTCCAATTAACACCTTAATATCACTATTGAGGAACTTAGCACAACCCCTTATGTGAACTTTCTCACGCACAGTAGTACTGTTTTAAGATGATACAATTATGCCACAATTATATTAATTTGAGTTGAGACAACTTTTGCTACCATAATATCATTTAAGATAATAAATCTTCTGTTACCATAATATCCCTTTAAGATAATAAAACTTCTGCCACCATAATCCCTTTAAGTCTAAGACAATACAACTTCTGCTACCATAATATCCCTTCAACATAAATAAAACTTCTGCCACCATAATATCCCTTTAAGTCTAAGACAATACAACTTCTGCCACCATAATATCCCTCTAAGATAATAGAACTTCTGCCACCATAATATCCCTTTAGGATGATAAAACATCTGCGACCATAATATCCCTTTTAGACATAAGACAATACAACTTCTGCCACCATAATATCCCTTAAGATAATAAAACATCTGCCACTATAATATCCCTTTAGGATAATAAAACATCTGTATCTATAATATCTCTTTATAATACTGTGTTTGGTCAGCAGACACTGATCAATTCAATACTGAGATGTTTGCATACTACATTTTAACTCTGGGTAGTGCACAAACTTCAGTGATACAAAAAGAAGTCCTTGTCACAGGTAAACAAAAAGGAATCTACAAAAGGCATACATTTCTCCACCTCACCTCTACTTTGAATTCGAAAGTTGATACGGCTCTCTGTCGGGTGGGGTACATTGTAACCACAAAATTCCACATCTGGACTAAAATAATGAACAGAAGAAAAGTTGGTTTGTATTGTACAGCAATGGGACCGCACAGCTAGGATTAGCTTACATTAAAAGAGATTAAAAACTTTTCTAAGCTCATTGAAGACCTAAAATATAAACCTTAAAAAAAAAAGAGAAAAAGAGTTAAAGTATCTAACATAATATGGCCTTTTTATACAACTTTACCATCTTTCAAATTAAATCCAGGAATACAGTTTTGCCAGAATTAAAGCTTTTTTTTTCATGCTCTTGAAATGGAGCATTGTGAACTCAGATTCGACAGGTATTCACTCATAACTGTTCATTTGGCAAAACAATTATAAGGGGGTGTGTTAGTTTGATATTGAACTGCATCCTAATTTTATGTAAACACTTGGTAAGTTTGGTTAAAATTGCTGACTAAATGCAAAAAAGCTGCCTTACCAGTCGCACTTGCAAGGTTTAAATGGAATTTACAAAAATTCAAATGAGAGACGACCGATGGAATCGAGTAGAAAATATTGTGCAAAACTTCAGATTTTGCAGTAAGGGAATCTATAGGTGAAAATTATGATTTCTGAACAAACATTGGAAAAGTTTAATGTCTGATGAGAACTTTTAATGCCACTTTTAATGAGAACTTTTAAAGCAAACACTACATGACAACTTCTTCATTTGCATCGAGGGCTTATCCACTAAACTAATTACTATTAGTGAAATCCATATCGATCTTGGCACTTACTTCTTCATAATGATATATCGGAGAGCATTTCCAAGCGTGTGATCTTCTCCTTCAAGAACAAATGTCAAACTTTTGTTGTCTCCCCAGAAACCAGTGTCAGATGAACTTTCACCTTGGATCTGGTGAAACAAAAGAAAAGATATGAAAATTGCGGCAGGTTAGAAAGGTTACCTGTTTGTTAAAATCATTACATTGTGTAAAAAATTACAGAAAGCACAGATAATATAACATACATGTATAGTTATTTATTAAGGCTTGGCCTCTGGGGTGGAGACTAGAGGTCCCCTTCTGCAACCGTGTGAGTTGTTACTGGTCATCAATTTGAAGCAAAAGATGCAAGATGTAGCAAATGAAAAGGATACACAGCTCATTTAATGTCAATACTCAGTTACATTTAACTTCCTCGGAACACTGAGCTCTACTGGTGACTGGTAAGGTATACATTACTGTACTTTCTGAAGTTCATCTTATTCCGTTTATTTTTGGTTATTTGTCCACCAGACAGGTGAAATAGTGATGCATTAATCACTACTGCATTTGTCTGGCAGTGTCCTAACCATCAAACTTAGACAATTTAATTCTCGATGGTAAACAAAAAAAATAGGTTCAATGTCAATCAGTATTTATGTAACAGGATGGCCCAAGTTACGTGTATATATTCAAAATTATGTTGCTAAGCTTAGGCCTAGTAGAATACATTCGTTACAATGGGCCTAGGATATGTTAGGTTAGCTTGCACATTCACAAGTTTAACAATTGAGTAGATTTTTCAACTAAACACAAGGGTCCTCTGATGTATCTTTCCATTGGTTAAGCTTGCATGTTATTTGTTGTTCTTGTTTGAAGTTGAAGGTTTACAGTCTTGTTCAAGGCCAAGGCCCTCTCACATGACTTTACAACTTAACCCTGGTCATTGGTAACTTGTCACACCCACACACCAAAGTGTGCACAATTCAATCATTCTCTCATGGGGCACTACATCCACATTCCCCGGGGGACTTCTCCTAGGGTCCAGCCACAAACCCAGGCACACAACTGAATATATCTGGTCTATTGAAAAGGATAGGCTGAGGTCTATATAGCCTGAAATTGAGAGTAAAACTAGCCTAGGACTAACTTTACATATGTTCACTACAATTAATAATAGACTAAACGATTTGGTTTAAGTTAGCCTCTAAGTTAGGAATAGGTCTAGCCTAGGTCAATAGGCTAGTTATATTTATATTATAACTAAGGAACTCTCACGTTATACATCAGTCCCTGTAGCCTGGGCTAAAGCGCAGGCAACAGTAAGTAGTAACTAGTAGTAGGGACCTAGTTTCACGAAAAACTAGTTCTCTAATGGTAAATCAAACATACTGACCACCGACAATTTTCTGTTTTTTGATTCTCCCTCTGACGCCATCGGTGATAGTGACAAAGGATGATTTTTAAGTATTATTTCGTTTCTAATTACAGTTCAGTGGTCTTACAAATTGGTACTACAGGTGTGCACACGTGAACCTTGGTTGGTACATGTACCTGATATCATTCCTCATACATACGTAAGTACATGGTGACCAGAGTCGTACGCAATATGGTAGGCCCTGTGTGACAAATATACAATATTATATCGTGGTCAGATACACAGTCTATTATGTACGGTGTTAATGTAGGGACGAAGAACTCGACATTGCAACAAATTTGGGATCGAGTCCCTTGCGATTGAGAGTAACTTCAATGAACGATGCCTGGTGTAGGGCAATGAGAGGTTGCAAATAACAAATCAGGGGTAGAAATGCGCACTATGGGACTTTATACAACACCTAATTATATTCCGGCCATTTGATTGGTCAATTGCTCGTCGATTGCATGCAAAATTCGCTCTATTGCACGCTATGAAATAGAACTATGCGTAATACTTTTTTGATAGTACTTTTTTCAATGGTAAGAGAGCAGAGAAACCTGTATGTTCGAAACAATCTGTTGCATGAGTGCATTTTACATCCAATTATATCCAAATTTGAAGGTGTTGTATAAAACAAATAATGAATGGTTTCCATTCGTGCAATAGTGCAAATATTTCATGAGTTGAAAGATGTAATTTGTTCCATTCAACTCGGCTGCGCCTCGTTGAATGGAACATTCCATCTTTCAACTCATGAAATATTTGCACTATTGCACTCATAACCATTCATTATTTGTATAATATGAACTACAAAGTTATGGTAGATGGTGTTTTGCTTTGAAATGAGTTTCAAGAAGTATATAGTGAAGTGAAACTGTAGTAAGGGGAGGGCACTGGGAAATATTTTGGCCAATATGTGATGTTCTGGTGCTATGTACAACATTGCATTTCTTGAGAGGGAACATTGTGGGAACTATCTGACAGGTGTAATTCTATAGTTATATACCATTAGAGAATTGAAAACCATGAGGGCGAGAGGTAGAGAAGGGAGAGGTTGAGGAGGGGATAATAAGGGAGAGCAGTCATTGTATTTAGGCAATACAACTTAGGTTACAAAAAAAGTTAATGGAGAGGTTGAACTTCATATAAACAAGTTTATTTGCCACATGCAAACAACTTATCCAAAAAGCAACATTACATGTTATCAGAAAATAAGTAAATAATGATAATAAATAGATACAAAGAACTACTCTTAACATGACAAAACTTTACACTTTTGAAAAACAATGAAAAGAAAAGAGAAATAAGTAAAATATTTCACAGGTGGTTTCACATGCAATACAAGCCACATCTCTTTCTGAGAGCGATAGATAGATTTACAAACCTTTGGTAAAGCTGATGAGTAATTTAAAGACTATGAACTTTGACAAGGTCAAACATCAATCTCCTAGCATCCATCTAGACACGGTTCATTTCATAACATTCAGCATAGATGGCAGGCAATGTGAACTCTAAGCTATTTATGAATGTAAGTGGACCACTAAACTAATATCCATCAAATTCTTTTTCTTCCCTACTCGAAATAAAAACTAATCAATTTGAAATTTTGTTTTGTTTTCTTATACATTTTTGGTCAATCCAAGTATTAAACCTTACAATCAATGAGTCAATCAAACGTTAAATGATGATAGTATTTTAAGACTTTTCACCTGTTTTTTAATCAAACCTACACTTTACTTTATTCCTTTTTACCAAACTAAAGTTTCAAAAGAAATACCAAGAATCTACATAGCATCTCAAAAAATCATAAATGTTTTAAGTTTTGTTTTACTTTTTTGGGGGGCTTTTAATTTAAGTGTTTTGGGATATGTAACAAAAGTTGAAGAAATAACATACTAACATAATTAATGAAATATATGTTGAATAAAATGAGGTTATTATTGGAAAGCTTAGTAAACCCATTCATCAAATGAATTACAACATGCTGATGAGTAATTAACCATATTAACAAACTATATTACAAAAAAAAAGGGAAAAAAAATCGAAATAAACCACTATCATCTTTGTTTTTTAACTACATTAATTGTTCATGTACTCTTCCCTCTTCCCATTCTACTTTATCCAAGGCAGAGCAGTAAAGTAACACAATCATTCTTCATTGGTATAAACATCATGAATTTTTAACTAGTTATCTTCTTTGTACTGCCATCTTTCGATGTTTGTGTGTGTGCAGAAAACAACAGTCATAGAAACACAGCATCATTGGCAGTCATGTTTAAGGTGATACTCACACTGAGGCATAGAATTGCCAATACAAAGATTGGTAACTATTTCAGGAATGACACCAGCTTCCTTAACCTCCCAGTATTACACAGCTCTTTAACCACCCCCCCCCCCCTCAAATAAGAAAAATTCTCCACAATAATAAATATTCTTATATGTCTACTTAGGAAGTGTGCATGCCCAAAACTAACAAATCCAGTTCCATTAATATATCCTTTTTTGGAAAATCAATCAAATGTACCAATAACTTTTAAAACACCACTTTGAGAATTTCTCAAAGAAAAATAAAAAGTTGCCATGTTCAGCTGCATAATAATTGTCACTTTCCTACAATATTCATAAGATTTATTTTGAAAACAGATAGCAAGAAAATGTGAGAGAAGGTAAATGCTCACACACACACATAAAAGTTGCAATAGTAATCACAAAACTACACACTGTAGATACCAGCCTAGACAACCTACAATTTTCCCTTGAAAAGGTTAAGTTTTGAATTTCCTTAGCACTCCATCACACCACTCTTTAACACTTGCCTCATTTGTGCCAGCTAATTCAACATCCTCAATAATCACATGGAACTGAAATTTTAGAGGAATAAATAACAAACTGTTACTAAAGCAAGATGGTGGAATTAGTTACCACTTACAATGAAATTGAAGCCAATGTAGGACTTGATATGTAATTAAGAACAACCATTTTGCTTGGTTAAAAAGAAAAATGGCATGACCCAAATAATTATATTATCAATCAAACCTTCTGATCATTAAAAAGGAAAAATGAAGTTTAAATCAATTACACCACTGCTTATAAATCCTTTTGAAATTATAATGATACACTGCTTCATTAATTCTAAAAAAATCACAAAGGAACATCTCTCCCTCCATAGGATTAAGGCACTTTTAATAAAAAGTTCATAAAAGAAAGAAATAACAGAAAACTAGAATAACCTAAACAAACATTACCCCATTAACAATTTCACTCTTTTTTTAGCTTCTCTAAAACACAAACCAGCGTTTATCTAAACTTGGAATCTTCATCACATAAAAGTGCATTTTGGGGAAAACACTGTTTTTCCTCCGATTTCTAAGGTATACAGTTACATTCATACTAGTCAGCTAAAAAATGAATACCATCCACATGCACTATCCAATCCTGACTTATATTTAAAGGACTCATTTTCTTACAGAACTTTACAACTGACATAAATTTAGTTATTCACATAACAAATTATTGAGACAGTGGGATTCATTCACACACTTTTTTAAATAATTTAATTAATCTTTGCTAATATAATCAACCATTTTGTTGGAAACTATGAAGAACAAACTGGTCAACTTCTTATTGCTTTTTACTTTCATGTTTTATTTTATTTTGTTTTTCTTTTATTTGTTTTATCATTTTTACTTTAATCTCTTTCTTTTTTAACGTTTAGTGCGAGCATTTGGAAATATTTACTTCAAAGCTTAACCGCCACTCAGAGCAAAGAAACAACAAAACATTGAACTTCATTATTGTAAAAGCTAATTAAACTTGTTAATCAATTAATAGATAAACAAATATGGAAGAACTGAACTACTGTATATTAGTATTGTATATATATCAAAATGGAAATCTCCCAATTATGCTGAAGTTTGAACTGTATAGAACTAAGTTAACAGGAAACCCTTACAAATCATTTGTGGGTATAGGGCCCCCAAAAAATCTATAAATTTTTAAACACCCTTTAATGGGTTGAGAAGGACAAAAAGTTCAATTAGGAAAGTTGACAAAAAAGTTATGCCTGATTCATGGATATACCTAAGGTAAAATTCCAATAGCGAGTACTTAATAACTTTCTTGCAGAGGTGAAAAATATATCTAATTATTCCCATACGTTTCCTAATTTAGAACAAAGTATTATGATATATATACATATATATATATCTTCTTTAGCACCAAAAATATAGATTTCCTAAATTAGTATAAAAAAAATGATACATAATTCAGAATTTTCTGGATGGATTACTTTTTCAGTTGTCAATTTTTTTTAGTTCATTTCGAAATGAACATTCAAGTGATGTACTTAAGTTAATTACTCTAAGTACATCGTATTTGACACAAGCAGAAAAAATAACAAGCAAAATAACAAATGTCTTACAGACATATAAAATCTTTAATGTTAGAATCAAGAACAGAAAACTAAACAGAAATAGAAAAACAACAAATCTATAAAAACATATTGCATCCAAACTTATGAAACACTACTCAATTAAGTTACCCACAAATTTCATTTGTATCTTGTTATCTTCTACCTTTTATAGTATTTTTAAAAAAAAATATTTAAACTCATACCAACCAGTGATACATGTACACACTAACATAAACAGACATTTCTGCTTTTAGTATCTCATACTCATAAAATTAAACTTACAAGGCCAAAGGAAAGGAAACTGGCAACAAATTATGTCAAACTGACCACAAATAATGAAAAAATATCATGTCTTTTCTTTTTCAAACAAACTGAAAATTAATTTCTGTTGCAATACTTTAGGTTAGCAACCAAATTACTTTTCTTGCTCATTACAATGGAAAGGCAAAAAAAAAACAACTTATTATTGAGAGGGGTACATACATAAATTTGAATGCCTTTTTCATTCCTTTTCTACCTTCATTATTTGTTAAATGATCATGAGAAACCACATCAGTGTTTTTCAAAAATGTTCTTCTAAATCAAAGTCAAGTACTTCTTTCTTACTTGGTGTTTGCAAATAACTTTGTATCCTAACTTTCATAGAATCCTTCTACAAAATGAAGTGGATACTTCACTTGTTATCCAAAACGTTCTCCCTTATTCATTACATCGCTCACTCTCCTTTTGTGATTCGTTTAAACTATTATTGATCCTAAGATACTTGACCTCTCTTGATGTGATCTTTGCAATAAAAGATAACATCTCCATGTTTTTTTTTAAATTACAAGAAATCACTTTATAAAGCCTTCATGTTCTGCTCTTCATCGTTACCACAAAGTATTTTTTTAATTATCTATCTTATGATTTGTTAAATGATCATGAGAAACCACATTAGTGGTTTTCAACAAATTTCTTCTAAATCAAAGTCAAGTACTTCTTTCTTACTTGGTGTTTGCAAATAACTTTGCATCCTAAATTTCAAAGTAGCCTTCTACAAAATGAAGTGGATACTACACTTGTTATCCAAAACGTTCTCCCTTATTCATTACATCGCTCACTCTCATTTTGAAATTCGTTTAAACTATTATTGATCCTAAGATACTTGACCTCTCTTGCTGTGATCTTTGCAATGAAAGATAACATTTCAATGTTTTTTTTTAAATTACAAGAAATCACTTTATAAAGCCTTCATGTTCTGCTCTTCATCGTTACCACAAAGTATTTTTTTAATTATCTTTCTTATGATTTGTTACAGATACCACAGCCAATAAATCCTTGTTTTGAGAATATTGCATGGTATCATCTGTGACCATCTGCAAGATGTACAGTCTGGAGTTATGTCCTCATATCATTCATTCAACAGCTATGCTGCTTTTGTCTTGCCAAAGAAGACAAACTACAAGGAACAACTTCTAAATCTTCTCATAGAGAGGTAGACTGCTTGTATTACCCAGTTTCACTGTCTTAATTATGGTTCATAAATTAAACTGTTAACAAGAATAAACATTTATGACTTCCATCTCAAAAGTTTTTAAAATATCTGGTATCTGTACCTCTTTAAACAGAAGCATTTAATAGAACAGTTAAGAAAGTTATAGAGTAATGAATTTACTTTGTATTAAACTAAACTCAAAATTGTCTTTCTTTTCTTATTGATCAATGACAAAACTACAAACTCTGTGATTAAGACTAAATTTATATCACTACTTTGCCTTTTAGACAGTAACAAGAAAATAGAAACTATATAAAAGCATATGAAGTATTGGCAAGAAACATAGAATTTCAAAAGAAAGATTAATATGCAAAATGAAATATTTAAACGAAACATTGAGGCACAAAGTTTGTCAAAGTTGATGGTGAGAGCGTTCTTATGATGACGTATACATAGAAGCTGGAGCCAGTCCATGCACTGATGGAGTCATTAGAGGGCCTCCTTGATGAACAAGGTGTTGCTGTTGAGGCATTTGAGATATATGAAGGGGTGAGTTGTTGGCGAGCAAAGTGACTTGAGAGTTTGATTGGATGTTTACTGGATTCATCTTGCCAGGATTGGCATATGGAATTTGTGCCTGCCACTGTGATACATTTGGGACTACATAGGGAGCCATACTAGGTACCTGGTTCATGGCTCCAGGAGGTTGTTGGTAAATGACGTGGGGGCCTGGAGGATGCAAAGATGCTTGAATGGGGTGTATAGATGGACTAGATGAGTGACTTGATAGAGCAGACTGATGCTGGTATTGGACGTCAGTGAACTGCTGAGAGCTTGCTTCTTGTCCTAGTAAGGATTAAGACAGGAAGTGAATATATAAAGCATGCTGTGATTTTAAGACCTTTGTAGTAAATACATAACTGTGTAATAACATTATCTATGAACAGATGACAGTTTGCACAAAATTTCACCTCTTCGGTATAAGAAGTTTAAGCAGCATTTTGGATTTGGATTGTAATGTGTATCACTTTAAGAGAGCGCCAAGGTAACATTTTTGCATGATTCAGAATGCCGTTTCAGTTACAACTGTTATTTGCTCACAAACCGAGTGACAACAGAGCCATTCTCAATGAAACAGCATAAATTATTTGCATAATTAAAAGAAAGAGATGTGCAGCATAGTTGTGTTGATAAGCAATATTTGGTAAATGGGAAAGGAAAGTAGAGAAAGCAGCTAAAGTAAAAGGATCATTATCATGTTATTGTAAGCAATTCTATATGACTCCATCACAAGGCCTAACCAAACAAGAAACTTTGCCATCACAGATTTGAAAACAAACTTGACCAGGTATTGGAAAACAAAAAATAATAACAGGTATTAAACCAGACAGGATGATCACCTTCCCCTAATGATTACTTTAATATCATGTATCAAATCCTTTTTTATGGATTTTCATATAAGATGTTCACCATTTGGTGGGATGTTCACCATTTGGTGGGATGTTGCAAGTATAAAGGTACCTAGCCATAAAGTTGTAATAAGGCACATTTTTAACACTAGTCATGTATGACATGTCAATGTGAACATTTAGATATCATCTATTCTAGGTTACAACCTTTCACTTCCGACAGACTTTTGGTTCCCACACTTTTTAAGGAGTGCAGTGAGTCTAACCTTGCCAACTTGTGATGTCATTCCTACACACCCTCAATAAGTGTAAATCCTGTTAAACAGCACAGTGAAAAGTCTACCATTTACAAATCTATGATGTCCAAGCTACAGTTCATGCGATTTCAGGAATGGGCATTTTGGCCTCTAAATGGCATTTGACCTCTACCAACACAATACCCTTCTTATACTTATTATGGAAAATCTACCTGTCAAGCATGAAGTTTGCAAATGCTATCCATATTGGTACTAATATTCAAAGCAAGGGCCTCCCAAACGTACAAATGCACCTTGAACTGGTTACAAATTATGCCAACTTGTCATTTTCTGATTCGCCAAAACAGTAAAAATGTGATTTGAAAATGTTGGCAAATTTTCAGCCATGAAAAAACACAGTATAAACTTGCTACTGGGTAACATATTACAGCATGCTTCTTCAATGGCACAGGGTTAATATTGTCTTTCAAATAGTTCAGGAAAATAAGTTGTTAGAAATGCTGTGTCACCTGTACTTATCAGCCTATCATCTCCCTCATCTGCTTCCTCTGATATACTGCTGCTTGCCGTCACCTGATTCTCCACCATTAACTGGCCTGTATCGTGAGGTGTCATCATGGGCTGCATCTGGCCCATGCTGTTATGTACTACTGGCATTGTGCTGAACATTGTTACAGGATGGTGACCTGGTATTTGGGCATAGGTTGGTGGTACTGCTGTGGTCTGCTGTTGATATTGTATCATACATAGTCTACGCTGGTACTGCAGACAAAACGAATGGAAAACATTATCAAGCAACCAAAGATAAAGTTAAATAAATACCTTATGGGTTTTCAATCTTTATCCAACATTTGATATACACATAATTTGAGTAGATTTCCCCAAAATTGGGAAATCAAGCATGATTCAAATAAAACCAATGCTGGCATTCCAGATTACACTTCTACACCACTTTATTTTTCTTCAGAAATGACCCTTTAAGCAGCTGAGGTGCATAAGTCAGAGCTGCTAACATTTGGAAATACTTTTCAGTATTTTCAAACCTCAAGACCTGTATATTTCCTACGAAACCTGTATTATTCCTGCAAAACCTGCATTTTGACACAATACATGTAAACTTATTCAGTCAAGGTAGTATACATTAATCTAGAACACAGACCATTAAGCCAGTACCTTAGACGCAACACAAGCAGAAAACAAAAACATTTATAGATTCAACATGATTCAAATGCATTTGTCAAAGACAGGTGGTGTTGGATGTGACATATAGATGCTCTGTTGCTTTTGTTACATTTTGTGTTACTATAATTTATAGACAATGGATAACAAACATTCGGGCCTGGAAATGAGGAAGTGTTGTTTAACATTCTTCAAAGATATGGAAAGTTCAAGAAAGACACGAAACAATCATTGATTTGCTGGTTTGAGAGATGACTTTCACCTCAATTTATATTCACACTAATGTTTCAATTTAATGAAATTTAGACAATGCTTTGTCCACAAATCCTCAATATTAATCAATCATAACCTTGTTATTCTAAGTAGTGTATTTCAATATAACCCACACAAGGATGTAGTTTGAAAGTTTTCTTTATACATACTCCACCCACCTTGTAAAATCTGAAAAGCTCTGCTGTATTTATAAGTATGGCACTATTAGCTTACAAAGCAAGTTAAATTATAGTTTATGATTAACGAATCCCACATTAATTAATGGTAACTTTGCTCATTCATGTTATTAATGTTAATCCATGTTATGTGATATTTCACAGAATAGAATCAGTGCCTACCTCAACACCAATATTGTAAAAGTACCGCAATGTTGAAACATCTGTGGGAAGAAAAGAAACAATTATTGTTCCCTTATGTGGTATGATCAAGTTCTGTTCATTTCAAGAAATTTGTGAAAGAAACATTAATAGATACCTGAAGTTTGATTGCTCTAAAAGCAGTTTTTTTATTAATACATTTTGATAATAATTTTTTCATTTGTGTTAACTTATTTAGCTTATGAAGAGTCATATCCATTATTGAAGCAAACTAAACTATTTTGAAATTTTACAAATTGCTTTGAAAGCTTTTAATACTATTAAGAATAGAGCCCTGTTCATGACAGAACATAAGAAGAAACAAAAGAAGGAAGAAAGTAACCAAACAGATGAACTAATGAGTGAGAGACCTAATAAGCAAACAATATGAAGAAACGAATGAACTAATTGGTAAAAAAAAAACATCTTGGAGGGCATGTCTTAGTGTTAGAAATGAATTTGAGTAATGCCTTGTAATTTTATCTATGTTTCTGTTCCATCAATTAAAACATTCTTTACCTCTATACTTCCTTCTTTAAGTAGATTGATTATTTTTGTATAAATACACTACTGATTGCAATGATTGAGTACACACATAAGATCAATTTCACTAGAAAGTTAAGTCCATATGTATGTTAACATGACATTCTGACAATAGGATAATTCTCACAAGTCAATGCCAACATAAAATATAAATTCTATTTACCTGAGGGTAGATCTGTTCCATTAGGATCTTGTGATATATCAGCTGCAGGGTTGATTGGACCAATAAGATTGTCTGACACTAAAGCATAGAAATATCAAACAAATGGGAAATGGTAAATTACTCACAATCTATTTATACATAAAGATACAACAAATTTATCAAAAATTGTATTGAGTTAGTAAAAACTGTTGTTAAAGCTTTATACAATGTGAAGAAGGAAGCAAGTTTGTTCCTGATCAGTAGCTTAGAAAATGCTGTGAAGAACAGCAGAACTTTAAATCTTAAAGGTTAAAGTGATTGCCGTATGTCTCTTTTGTACAAGTTTTTTTTATTTACATCTTTTATGTGGTAAGGGCGAGTAAAATTGACTGATACATCACTATCATTAAAATATACAAATACAAGCAAAAAGTGAAGACTTGCTGATTAACATTAAAAAAAATATAAATAACATCAAAATTATGAAAAATATGTTGACATATATAATTCTGTTGCAGAATTTGAAATGTAGCCCCTTTCCATCCCCGAAACATTGAAAGTGTGACCATTACCAATGCCACACAGCTGCTTTTTCTAAGGATTCATCCATGATTAATCTCTCTTCTTCTCCTCCTCCTCCACCACCCACCACCACCCATCATCATCTCAAAATTCACATCAAAACTATACAGCGGGATGGGAAGGTTTTGTCCTCTGCACTCCCTCATATCTCAGTAAAATTAGTGCTGGACATTGAAATTGCTCTACAAATAAAACTTTGAAACTGAAATGAACAGACCTGGTAATAGCATTGGATAAAATGGAAGACCAACACTAACAGATGGTGAAACTGTAGAGGATGAATATACTGTTTGAGGAGAGGCTGTTTGTGGAGATGGACCACTTGATGCAGTGATCTGGTATCCAGTACTTGAGGTTACAATAGATGAAGGAATGGCCCAGGAATTAGGAGGAACTGGACTTGAATCAGAACACATGGTAACCATTTGATTCATATCTATCTCTCCTCCTCCTCCACCTCCTCCTCCCTAAAAAAAGTTGTATAAGCAAAGAGATAAAAATATTGATGACATTTCCAACAACTTGATAACACTATATATATCTATACATGTATTTGTATGCATATATATATATGATAATAATATGATAATAATTAGCATTTATTTTTACGACGCTTTATACGAAGCGCCCACAAATTTGGGAGATACCCCCAAGGGCTTATGGATTACAACTTACACTTCGGGTGGCTTCCAATTCAACATTTTTAACTCAAATTTGGAATGTTTTCAATTTAGAAAGTCATTTCAGATGGGAAAACTGTAGATTGCTCTTGGATGAAATACCCACATTACTATGACCCGGCCGAATTTCGAACCCCGAACTGCCTGATTGCTAAGCCTCATTGCTTCAAATGCCACCGCCTTTATCCACTCGGCCACAGCACCGGTATGATATTTATATATAAATAAATAAATATATATATAAGAGACACAAATATATATAATCAAGAAAGCTAAAAACAAATCAATAAATCAAAGCTAAGTCAGTTAAATCAATTATTAAATAAAAAATGCATTAAACAATAATTTAAAATTCAGTTAAGAAATTATCCTGTCAAAAAATATTTCAAGCAAGCAAAAAAATATTAAATTTTACCTTAGAAGGGACTGTGTAATGCACCTCGGAATCTACAGGTGTATTACCTTCAATATTTATATGTTGCATTTGAGTGGTTAAAACCCTTTCTTCCATCTCTGCAATTTATGAAGTAAGGAAGATAAACACATTTTATAATGAATACATCTGATGGACATGAATCTTTGCAATATACTTTGTAATATACAGTTAGTATGTCATTTCACAAAAACAGGGTAATTTCTGAAAGGCACGGTGACATAAGTAAATCAATGGAAATTTGGAAGTAGAGTTGATACATATTACAAGGAACTTGTCATTTTTGCAGCATAACATTAGAATTACAACTAAAAAATCAATATTTAATATGATAAAAATGTTCTTAGTGTCTGACAAATTCTTTGAAGCTAAAGAAAAAAAATCTGCTGCCAAAAGATTCACCCTCATTTTTGAGCGAGAGGTTAGTGAGCTCAAATTTCTTCATAGGTTCAATTCAAATCGTGCTTTAAAACTTGCTGAAGTCACAAGTTGCTCATGTCTGTACAACTCCTTAGTTAACAAGTTCATCAACAGTATGTACATAAAACAATGCAAAGAGCTATGAAAGTGAAAGGTCAAGGCTTTTAAAAAAATGCTGAGAATCAAATTTTCAACAATTGAACCTAGGTGAAATATTCTGCTTACTAGCAAATATGGAAGAAAGCTCAGAAGGATGTATATGAAGCATATGTACAGTATTTCTAAACAATATACAATGGTAAATATAGATACCAATTTAATAATTACATTCATTTAAATATCTAGGGTAAGTAGTCTTTTAATTAACTATCATATATGCAACCTCAATTGATCACCACTATGTATAAAAGGAATGATTATTTCCCAAATTACCTGACAATGTCCACAAATGTTGACAATTCATTGAATACAACGACTGAGAAGCCTATAAATCACATGCATTTGAAGCAGCTTTGCTTTAAAAATTCTAATTACCAATATGGAAATTATCATTGTCTCTGTGAGGATGGTTTATCGGAGATAGTGTCCCAGCTATCTAGGGTTAGTAGTATTTTAATTAACTTAATTAATTAAAAAAATTCTAATTACCATTATGGAAATTACCATTGTCTCTGTGAGGATGGTTGATAGGAGATGGTGTCCCAGGGTGTTGATTTGTGGGTGACACACTGCTTCGACCACTATGATCGGGTCGGTAGCGACTCCAAAATGAAGCACGTTGGGTCGACTCACCTTGACCATTACTACCACTCTTGAACGAAAAAAAGAAAGATTAAAATTTAAGTGTTGAAACTCCAGTCTGAATCAAACAAAACAAATTTTCTTTGTTATTCTATGGTGATGTTTGCTCTGTAGCTTAACCACAGTTTTAGTCTTTAGTAATGTCTTCACATATTAAACAGACATTCTACTAGTACTGGTACTCATGCTGTTGTACTCATACACATACCAAGGGAAATTCTACTTGTAACAGTACTCACGCTGCTGTACTCATACCAATGGAAATTTGACATGTAATGGTACTCATGCTGTTGTACTCATACTAATACCAATGGAAATTTGACATGTAATGGTACTCATGCTGTTATACTCATACTCATACCAAGGGAAATTCTACTTGTAACGGTACTCACGCTGCTGTACTCATACCAAGGGTAATTCTACTTGCAATGGTACTCATGTTGTTGTACTCGTATCACAAATCTCTTGGATGATACAATGGTTTGTGTACTCACTGGTAGAGAAGGAAAAGACATCTGGTCCCTTTCAGCGAGTTCAATATACCTCAGGGCTTCTTGAAATTCTTGATTTTCTAACTCATTGTCTTGAGAGTCATCCATGTTAGGGTTATTATTTCTGTGATAGTCATACCCTTTTCCTCTCCTGCAGTAAATATTAGAAGCAGAAAATAGTCTAAACAGTTTATTACAACAGACAACAATATTGAACTCAATTGAATCTCTAGATATAATACAGCAAGCAAAGAAGGAGAACATATTGTACAGGATATCTTCCATGAACTAATGACTCTAATTGGTCCAACAATTGTTATCAATTATTATAAAGCAATGTAAAGAGTTTTACAAATATTTTGTTTTATGACACATTTGTTAAAACATTTTTGCATGGAAATTGATAAACATTTCATAATAAAACTCCATACAAATTCATTACCTAGACTACTCAAGTTTTAGTTCAAAAGATAAAGAAAAGAAAATCTTAATTTTCCTATATGCTTTGAGAATGTGTTTAATAAAATAATCATGGGCAAAAACTTTTTCAGCATCGAATGATCTTCTAGAAATAACCAGTTTCTAATTGACATTTAATCTGCTGAATAAAATGTAGGTGTCTTTTCTTAATCATTGAAATCTTTCCGACAGTAACGATAAAAAAAACGTTTGAAGCAACATGCGATGAACTATTTAAATTAGTTTACAAATTTTTACAATAACACCCCAATGTTTTTCTTTATAGGTTTATTCAAATTGTAATTTGCTACAAAAAAACATGATCATCTTGTACAGTTATCCATTGTTTACATTGTAATGTTCAGTTGATTCATTTAATAGACATTGAGTACCACAGCTTACATTTAAAGGGCATGACCTTCTACCTGACTGAAATACTTTTTTGACACTTTCTTTTGATCTTATTATCTTTCTCATCTTAATTTATGAACTTTCAAACTTGCAATCTGTGTAAGTGGCCTAAAAATATAAGCCAGAAAAAAAGGAAAGCTACAGCTGCAAAACAAAACAAAATCAAATCTCTAGATTTTTATGTCAGAATTGCAAGTCCTCAATCAAGTGAAGCAAAATGTCTTTGATCAACAAATGGGAATATGACCTCACTATTAATCAGGTTGTTTTGTAATTTTTGTATAAATAAAGGTAAATTGATATTTGGAATTGGAGCATGCTGAAGTAAAAACTATACAAGCTAGCATTTCTACCTCTTTGACCCTGCAGTATTATATTTAATTGATATATATATTTATTTTTATTATTTAATTGATTATATATATTTTAATTGATATACATTTAATTGGTATCATTACCTATTAGACATCCCTCTTCCTCTGAATGATTCGTGCTGATTCACATTACGATTCATAAAACGAGGTGGCTGTTGCCTGAAACGATATCATGTTAGTTGCATAAAGTAACATTCAAAAGTTCCTGTATTCTAAATAAGATATAAACATCATCAAGAACATCGGAATCATTGATTTCAACTCAAAACAGGGGTAATTTTGACTATTTGCCAGTCACATGAAATTATAAACTTGACCATTACTTTAAAGTCTTACGAGGAATTTCAATGTTCACTTATTTTGGTAAATGTCTGTAATTTGAACGTATTACATTTCCTTTGCTTGATATGGTCAATGTCACATGTGCCTCATTGTGGTTCTTGAAACTATATGGAGAATTCATATGTTGATTTAAGTGACACATATTAAAACTGATTTCCAAATTAATAAAAAATTTATACTATTTTTATTGCAAATTTAACAAAAGAGACACTGCTGAGGAAGAATTTATCATGAATTAAGACAGCATTAGATCTGACAAGTTTGCCACCAAGAGCACAGACCAGAATGATTACAATCCTTTTCTAAACTACAAGGTAATGCATCACTTCCAAGTCTAGTAAACTGCCATCCCATTCCTATTGAAATTGTACTTTAAGCATAGAATTTTAAGTACAGGTTTAGCAGGAATGGGATAGCTGTTTGCTAGAATAATTTGAAAGTGATGTTCAAATTAGCATTTCAAAAAATATTGACATGTCTGCTGCCTTCTTAATGAAATTAAATTTCCATCCATTTGACCACACAGTTGCAAAAATGTTTAATAATGGTGTGACACCATAGTTGTGAATATATTTCACTTTCAAGTTGGCTAAAAGCCCATGAATTTTAATTCTTGTCCTAAACTGTGTTGTAAATGCTTGCAAGACCAAAGAACTTTGAACCAGTGAACTGTTTCCATTTAATTGCAATATTTTAATCTTGTCAAATGTTGTCATCAGTCATATTAAGGTAAACAATCAATGACCAGATGTAAAGACAGCTCCAGTAAAAGCTCTGTACATTATAGGGCGATGTGCAAAGAGAACAACAAACAAAACGATACAATGAAATAGCAATAACGGTTTTATTAATGAAACTTTAACAATACAGGATGCATCGAATCAAACTAACCAACTAAAGAAAGTATTAGTATTATTTTAAGGAACAACATACACTAATAACTATTAGATAAGTTTCATTTCGTTTATTTTGTTTGAGTGAGTTCTGCTAAGATACAAATTATCCAAAGTTACTTAAATAAATAAATCACATAGATAGAATCCTTAAAATGTTTCACCACTCAAGTATTTTCATTAGCCATCATTTTGAAAGATTTAAAGGGGGGGGGGGGGG
>JAIPMN010001355.1:0-22862 GCA_020650975.1 Apostichopus californicus | reverse complement strand
GAGCATGAAGGGATTTGAGGTGGAGTGTTGTAAAGTGGGGTTATACTCTTACTTGTGAGGTGCTGGCATCCTTTGTCTAACTCTCCCTGACTGCAATTCAGATGGATGAGGAGGGTATGGAATGTTCTGCTGTTCAAAAGGCAAACCATTGGCGGACTGAAAAGAATGGTGGATAGCAGGCAATGGCTGCTTTCCTCTTCTGGGTACTCTTTCTCTATGTCTGATACCATCTGTTATTGTAATGACAAAAAAAGTAAATCTGTTGCATCAAACCGAGTGTAAAGCAGCATCGGTTGGACCTGTGTGGAAAGTTGGACACTTCTAGACTTACTAACCAATACACAAAATTTTTGCCAATAGTTCGAATCAACTAAAGGTTACAGATTCATGCTAAGGCACATTGAAAGCTTTGTGTAAAGCTGAGTAACAACAATGCTGGGGTGGGGGGGGGGGGAGGACTACACTTCACCTCAGAAGATGCTGACATTTGCAGTATTTGAGGTAAACGTTTTCATCTATACGCTATACAAATCACTATGCAATGGACACAATTAATGTTTTTAATTATAAATAATATAACAAATAATTTTTTTCTTTCTTTCTTTTCTTGACAAGGATAGGAATAATAATATACATTTCATATTCAGGTTTCCAAAAATCCTAGTTAACTCTGCTACCATCTACCAGGACTTTTGAATGTATGTATGTATCTGTGTATGTATTTGTGAATGTATGTATTTTAGAACCTCCTGCAAGCAGGAACTCGCGAAGAAGCCTCATTGGCTTATCAAAGCCGCAAGCTGACCGAAGTCAGTCTCTTACATTCATATTTAACGTCCATGATTATGAATTGTTAATTGTCAACAACTCTGTAACTGGACGACATACATTAATCTGGGAGTGACTCGAACCGGGGACCTTATGATTTGATTAAATGATCTCCCCTTTGTGATCAACTGAACTTTATTTATTTATTTTCATGTCAGTATTCACTTTTAGTTTTTTAACAGCAATATTGAACTTATGATAAAATATGGTTTGGCTGTGAAACATCAATCCATATGCACAGTTTATAACCATGACTAAATTTACCATTAGGGTAGAACCTTGCAATTCATAGTTGCCTGGATGTATGGATATAATGCATAAAACACTTTTTGTGTCATCTTTTCAATCTACTCTCATTAAACAATTAAAAGTCATGACATTTTTGTCTTCTGTAATACAGATACGGAAATAAATAAAAAATCATAATATGCATAAATGTTTCCTTCTTTTCTCGTCAAATGTTTACACAAGTTATTGTAGTAATACTCTGTCAGTTTGGTGAAATTCCAAACCAAACGCAAGAAAGCTACTATAAACTAAAACGAAAGTAACGATGCCATTTGTCTTCAATACATCTATAAATATCTACACATTTGACGAAACCGTAGAGTCGACGTCACCATAGAGTCGCCTCTCTTTGTGTAACACATTCTAGTTAGGATGTACCTACTTCACGGTTTCCTTTTAGATGTGTACAATATAATAATAACCAGATTATAAATGTGAAAGCCAAACCAATTAATCATTAGCAGAGTGTGGCAGCAAAAGTTCATCAAATAAACGGAGCCAATTTACTAGGAAACAAATGACTGTGTATACTGTACACTCAATGCTAAAATGAAAGTACAAAGGGTATGTTTGTCCTTACCTATATCTGCTGGATACTTCTGATAGTAACCTGGTAAATTCTTGTACGAGTTTCCACTGGGTAGTCTCATAGGCACTTGGTGAGGGAAGCTCACTATAGGACGTATGTTCCTCATAGGTACAGTGCGCCTGTGGAGTCATCAAGTAGCAAGAAAAAATCTAATATACATTTTGTTCTTAGAATTACACATAATCCAACTGATCAGGCATTGACATTCAGGGTATTTACTGGATAGATGCCAGTGGGTTTTACAGTTTGCCAGTAGACAAAATTCACTATGGTTTTCCTGCCAGTAGACATTCAGAATATAAATGCATGATAAGATCAGTCAAAGAATCGGCATGATATCTTTACTTGACATAAGCCCTGTATTAGTGCTTAGTATAATCAGCAAATATTATTGGAGTGCTCTCATATTGCCTGTGCAGTAACTAATGTGTGTTGTAAATCATGGAAATGCCAGTGAGCATTTGTTATTTTTGGCCTGGAGAGTTAAATTATGTAATTCTAGACCTGATGATATCAATTTAGTGCATCACTACAGTATTATAAGGCAAAACATTATGTCTTTATCATGTATATATCTTTGGCATGAGTAAAGAACAGCAAATTATCAACACTAGTAAGATGTCATAGGAGAGGCAAAAGAGACCTAACAATCCACAAAATTAAAACAATGTGTGAATGAGTATGATTATGTTTGATATGCTACGCAGGTGCATTCTCTCAAAGCAAAGTTTTAGAAGCAGTGAAATACAAAACACCTCTTAGTATCTATTAAAAAGGTGCAGAAAGTGTGAATTAAAAATCAATATAGTCTGTCCTTCCATCTTCAATAAACACTGTGATGGGTGCTGTCTAACACAAAATGCATACACACTTTCACACAGTAAGGTTCAGAACCAAAGAAACAGCATGAATAATTAAATACACATATTCTGTCAAATGTTCCTAAAAGTTGTTACGAACTGAGCAAACTTTAACACCCTTTGGTACTTTTTATTTCCTTTTTTTCCAGCAAAACTTTAGATGGTTTCTAAATAGATCAAGCAAATAGAGGGAGAATTACTATACATACTTTTCCCCAATTTCTTGTATGAACACTGTCACAGATCCATTTCCTGGTGCAACTTCTTGAATATGACCCTCAAAAAACTTCTTGTTGTTGTCTGAGTTTATCTACATAGGGAAAATGAAGAGAACAAAAGTTGTACTTCTAAATTAAGAAATAATACAAAGGTAATTACTACATCCTAATGAAGCTCACAAATTGGGAGAATTTAACATGGGCAGGGGCCAACACTTGGTTTGGATAAAAGGAAAAGTCTAAATGTCAATCAGCATCAATTGAAAGGAAGAATGGGGATGGGGAAGTGAAAGAGGGAAAACGTAAGACAGACATTAGGAACAAGTTTCCGCCAAATTTGTTTTGCGTGAGAGGGGTATAGGAATCTTGCCCTGTGCCACAGTTTAGATATGAGAACACGTTTTATGCAAACTATGCCGATATAAGATTTTGACTAAATTTGACCATTTGTACCTTTTATGTGAAGGTACATATCAAGTAAAAGGTTCATTGTTTAACTTGTTGGAGTTGCAGGGTATATATAAAGGTTTTCAGACTGTGATATCTGTTAAGCTTTGTAGCTCTATTAGAAACATTATTCTTATTCTAAGGTGAATTCACAAATCAAGTATGAAGTTCAAGCTTAACCTTTGGAATCATCATGTCTACAATTAAGGTTTCAGAATCTGACCTCTACCAACCACAAATTTTCTTTTACCCCCCTTAAAAACAATACAGTTCTTTTACTCACTCAGTTAGATCCACATACAATGTATAAAGTTCATCTATGCTTTACTTTTGGAGTTGTCATAAGTTTCAAGATTTTGACCTATGATGAACTCAAATGACCTTTGACCACAACCAAAATATGGTATTTGTACACACACACACACATAGTAATAAGTTAACCAATTTAATACTTTTCAGTTATCATGTTTACAAGTCAGGGCATCACATACACACACATATATGCAATCATCATCACATTGATTCCTTTCATACACCCACATGCCATCACTAACCCATAAGATTCCTTTTTTGCATCTGGCGAGGACTAAAAACTGGGACAGAAATAAAACCAAGGCAACTTTATACTTACAGAGACCTGGCACTTTTCACCCGGAGAAAATTGTAAGCCTCTTGCCAGGATTAGGTCTTGCTGTTGTTGATCTGTAAGTATTTTGTTGATAACATTGCAATAAATATATATATTTGTTACTTTTACCAAACATACAAAATTTCATAAAAATAAAATTCAAGCTGTACAAAGGCATTTCATACCCGCAAAAAAGATTAAGTTTCTAATCAGATGTTGCCCTTTTCATTTTCCACGAAATTGTGCAAAATAAAGTCAGATAGACCATGAAACCACCACTAGCAAGAATTGAAATTCACAAAATCATAGCAAAGCAAATATACTACCTATAGACAAGAAGCATTCTAATCAAGGTTTATGCAGAAACCAACAGATTACACTAACTGATACAAAGTACTCGCCTGCTAGATAAGCAGACAAACAAAGTACCAGTCTGTAACTAAATTCAGATTAATTGATAGTATATCATTAATTTCAGTGGCAAATATTCATGTTAGAAACATGCAAGAACGATTAATTCATTACACAGAAAAATATCCAGTCCATTGTTAAACGTTATACTACTAGACTAATTAGCTATGTATCTTCTAGATCCACAATATCACATCAGATCCAAAGACACGTTTTCTTTTGAATCCTGTAAAATGATTCACTCAAAATGAGTTTTCATGAAAATATGACCATTACCTTTCTTGTTTTCATTCCATGAATCAAATTCAACATTTCGATACATCTCTGGATCTAGTGCTTTTGCCACTCGATATGGAAGGGGTGGTCTTTTCTTCAGCCTGTCATCCTGAGAAGGTTAAACATATCAGAACTACGAAGTTATTCGAGGTGTACGTATCTTTGAAACTAATATCAACGCACACATGTGATATCACTTTCGCTTTAGTTTAGATAAAGACAGCAGAACTAATCAATCTCCACTTCCAGCTGACATGAAAGAGGTGGGAATTTCCCTAAATATATGAAGGTATGAAAGTGAGCAGTGCAAAGAAACAGAAAGCATTTGATTACAGAGGATTAGCAGTAACATGACATTCTTGTTTAAATTGCGGTTTTATATGAAAGAGTTAAGTCTCTGGCAGATATAGATTTCTTTGAAAGATACAGATATATGATGTTGCTTGTTTGTCTGTTATGTGATGTTCTGTGTACATATCAAAGTTAACATTAAGCTGGAGTAAATACACAGCAATTTTAATAACTTGAAATTAAGAATGAGCTTAAACATGTTATCAATGCTCAACATCCAAACCAAATGATATTTAGCTTAAAAACTATTTATGGTCAATTGCACATACCTTTAAGACACATTTTCAAAAGGTTACTAATAGAGCACATGTTTAAGTATTGATAATGGAAAAAATCAAGATCAAATATTATTTTTTTTTGGTTATATCAAAAAGAAAGAAAGTGATAGCAGAAAGTATTAAACACACTGGGAAACTGTCAAGGTTTGGGATGGCTGCAACAAGACAATTTAAGATTATGCATTTCCACCCCACCCCCTCCCCTCCTCCATCTTCTACTATCCTGATGAGATTTTGTTATTTACCATTTCAGCAGGATCAGAAGCTGATTCCCTGAGTATGTCTACTGCCTGATCAGCTTCTCTCGGCACCTTAAAGACTTCTTTATATAAAATCTCATAGAGTACAGCTGTAGTAAGAGTAAAAAGAAAGAAACAGCAAAGAACATGAAAACATTCTGGTAACAAGTTGTGCAAAATACAAGTCATGGAATCCAGGAAGGGATAAAGAAGATAATGCTTATAAAAATGTTTACTAATTTTCCTTAATAGTAAGAAGTTTCTACTTGTAGCTACTGTTAGATGATCACAACAGGAATACTCTTGTGGTAAAAGTTAAATGTTTCAATTTTATATAAGCAGATATAAACTAATTGTAATTTTTATTTTCATTATATTCCATCCTAAGAGTGCTGATGTCAAGTAACCAAATAACTCCACAAATTGCTTGAACATACTTTACTATTTTCATGCCATAGTTTTTTCTGCATTATAAGTATATATAAACCAAAGTTTGATAACACGTTGAATGTATCTGGCAGAAGCAGAGGGAGTGACATCATCATGGCAAATGAGTTCAAAATGTCTTGGCTAATTCACTTACCCACAGAAGAAAACAATATTCACTAAAAATGATTATAAATCGTAAAAACGCCTTGAAATTCACACTCCCACGACGACGATAACGACAATATGAATCAAGGACAAATAAACAAACAAGATTATAAAAGGAAGTAAAGTGTTTCAGAAACATGCATTATGACATTACAGTCAACCTACAATGTTCCACTTTGTGAAGTAATTAGAGTTTATCAGGCAAAAACTAAATTATCTTCAAACTATCATATCTAGAGTTTTAAACAAACTATTGAGATGGAGTTTCAATCTAACAGTATAGAGAATATTTGTTGTTCCTGAAAGTGTCCGATTGCTTCCCACCAGAATAATCCATTTAATGATAATAAAATGCTCCATCTCAAACAGAAACACACCAATGATGGAGTGAAAGGAGACACAAACCAAACAATCATCTTTGGCTTATATGCTGTGTGAAGAAGAATTCCCCCAAACAGCTAAGGAGACACTTGCTCATTTTGAAGAACAAAAGTCATGTCTGAGAGCTGTCATTTTGTAAACCTGTGATGTCATAGTGCCACTAGGAACTGAAACCTTTTACTTTTACTTTTACGGTGCCTTTCAATCATAAGGTCCCGAGTTCGAGTCACTCCAAGATTAATGTATGTCGTCCAGTTACAGAGTTATTGACAATTCATAATCATGGACGTTAAATATGAATCTAAGAGACCGACTTCCGTCAGCTTGCAGCTTTGATAAGCCAATGATGGCTTTTCGCGAGTTCCTGCTTGCAGGAGGATTTAAAATACATACATAGTTCTTTCGTTATTGGAAGTTTTTACATGAGTCATCTTAATCACATGTTTCACATCTTAATGTTTCTTACAATAGCTCTACATTCACAGGAAAAAGAAACTTTTGATCTCTAACTGCTTGCCCACTTAGAGATTGGTGAGGTTTGTGACCTAAGTGGACAATACATGCATATTCATAAGCCATAAATCATGCAGAAGTTATCATGCATATGCATATGCAAGATTTACATGCATAGTCATTAGTTACCTTGGCATACACCAGCATTCTGCTGAAATGTCTTTGTAAAAACACTATCATAGTGATTTCCATGTGAAAAGCAAAGCATTATCCTTTTATCAAATCCGTTCTGTGTGACGTCTGATGGCGGTTTTCCTGGAAACTGATAGATAAGAAAATCCCTCCTGCAAGAGAATAGAAAGCTTTCTGGTCAAGAACAAAATAAAATCTGTTGCATCCTCTGATAAATTACAAAATCAAAAAATTAATAAAATAGCCACAATTCTTCTTCTAAGTACAAGTATATTATATCTAGAATTTTACATTTCATGTTGGTCAGTATTTTGCAACATTTTGACTGAACCAACTTTTGTTCAGAACAGGATGAAAACTGACTAAACAATTACCAAGATTTCTTCACCAGGGGCACAACCATGTATGCTTCTGGGGGCTAAAGCTTCCCCCTCCCTCAGAAAAAAAAAACAGTGGGAGCCTTACCACTACTGCCAAACAGCATATTACAAAAAATCCTAGTGTTCAGTTCATAAATATATAACATAAATATACGGTACACCCCTTAACAGTTTGAAATTCGCCAACATCTTTCCCATCCATTTTGCATCTGAGCACCTTCATTTACAGAAATTTCTCAAAGGGAAGGGAATCAAGGGACACCTCTATGCTGCAAGATTTATCATTTTATCCCCCCCCCCCCTTCCCCAAGTACAAAATGGTGGTTGCACTCCTGTTGCTCACATCACAACCCCTTATTTGTGGATCTATGACAAATGTTAACATTTTCCAAAAACAAAGAGTTACTACTGCAGTACTTTATGTCACATCAACAACTGCCAAAAACTCAGTGTTTTTATTTCAACATAACGGATTCTTTTCTTTGCAATTCTTCATATGTGTTTACAAAATATTAAAATGCATTTCTAATTCCTATATTCTTCTAATTAAATTAAACACCTCACAATCCATTACCATTTTGTAAGGATTAAGCACTGGCATTAGGAACACACCAACCGAATAAGGTTTTTCCCTATGTGACTGTCAACATTACATTTCATGCAAAGAACTGTATTCTGACCAGAAAGAGAGTGTGTAACTAACAAGAAATTGTTAGAAAACAGGTTTACAAAATGTGCTATAGGGGAACCAGGAGCTGATACAGACAATTACAACAAGATGATCAGTTATGCAAAGCAAGTGTTAAGAACATTTTACAAGTGTTCTTCAGTCAACTTATATTAATACTAAAAATGCATACTACATCTAAATAAACACAAGAAACAGCAAAAAATAATAATTGTGAAGTAGATTGATCCATTCTCCTTGACTTACTTTAACTAATCTTAAAATTACTGTTTTTTTTCTTGATAATTACTACTATGACAAAGCACTCAAACAATATGAGTATCCATGTGGACTCATAACTCAGTCCTTACTTCCCTATCTTTTGGAAACCACATGCAGTGAACATTGTGTATTAGTTCACTTTGTTTGCACAGTGCAACAGGTAGACCAAGCAGACCAAAAACCAAATCACAAATAATCCAGCTGTCCTTTAGGTTAGTTTGATTCACCTATTTTATATTTTTGCAGGTATATGTATCGCACAATAAATAGTACGTGAGTAAACATTCAAGACGCAAATGTGATATGTTTGTACTGTATGGACACATAACTTACATTTCCTGTAGATTTAATCACATATAAACAATGCCGTATATATGCAACTTAAATTAAATACAAAGACATTTTCATATATGACAAACAAAGGGGTAAGGGGATTAGTAATAAACCAAAAAATTGAAAGAAGTTTTAATATAAGACTATGCTGAAATTTGTTCAAGCAATTTTTGAAGTTATTTGGTTACTTGACATTAGCACTCTTAGGATGGAATATAATGAAAATAAAAATTATAATTAGTTTATATCTGCTTATATTTATATTTCCCTGAGCATAGCATTATAATACTGTACGGTACATTGAAATTGGCTGTACATAATTTGAAGTATGTTAATGGAATTAATACTTACTTGTATAAGAGAGACAATGCACTTATTTCAACTTGACCAGCCCATTCCTGTAGAAAACATTGAAAACAAAAAGTTATCATCATTTATAAAGTTTAGGAAAACTAGTTAATATATATCCATATTGCAGTGCTCCAGATTCAGTAGTAGGTATGAATTATTGAATGGATATACAGTATATGCAGTGCTTAGTGGTGACCTGTGGTGAGGATATTTGGCTTCAAGTACTTTTGTTCATATAACTGTTTCAACATTTTAAAATTTCTACCCTGTTTTCCTTCTTTTCTTTCTTTGTATTAACAATTTAATTCATGGAGAAAAATTTGTGAAGTGATTTACACTAAAGCAATGTTACAACAACAAAATATTGTGAAACAATTGTAATTCAATTAATAGCTGTCAGAATGTCTGGTTATAGTTTTTCGGTGATGACAAGTCTTATGCATGCAACAAATTTGAATAATTCTGCATAGAATCAGAAGCGCCATATATTTTGAAATTGAATAAAAAGACTTTTTCAAACAAGAGTAAAGAAAAAGAAGGAAACGGCAACACAATACCCGCAAATTGCAATCCAATCAACTTAAGCCAAATTCTGCTTTACAAGTTCTGACCTGCACAGGTTTTTGCTTAGATTTTTGTTTGATGGGCTGATAGACTTATTTACCTTGACTTTTCTGTTTAATTCTCTTGACAAGGAAGCAAGCAAAAAAATTATTAATATGATTAACGAAAATGAAATATCGGGAATTGAGAGCACAAATGCCCTGATATGGGGGAACAGGAGACTTGGTCCAGTGCTTTTGATATGCCTGAAATGACATACAAATAAACAGATATTTAACCTCCATGCCAAGTTTTAATGTAACTTACCTTGGGGTTCTTTAAGTGATAAAGGTAGTGATCAAAAGATCCTGGGATAAACTGTGAAATGGAACAAATCAAAGAACTTGAAGTTTGAAAAGAGATTTGAAAATTTACAAGTAAAATCAATAGAAGAATTTATTTGCTAGATATTAATTTATTTAGGCAGATTGGTCCTCTTAAATTCTAAAATAAATGAGATTTGTATTATCATATATATGCAATATTCAAAGGGAGGCTCATATTGCAGAGCTAAGGACCACCTTTCAAAACTACAAATTTATAGAAAGTAACTTACAGGTTCAAATTGCTCACGATGATGTGACATAAAACTGATGCAAGCCTCCCTCACTGCATAATGAAAAACTTGAGTGTAAAACATCTGGAGAGAAAATGAATAAGATGGCACATTGTAATATACTACAGTCTACACCAACCCTCCCTAATGTACTCAGGGAAATTTTTTAAGGATTCTTTCTAGTTGTCCTTCGGACAACCAGGCCTTACATTTTGGTTGTCTGAACAGCAAATTTCATGTCATTAGAGATGTAGCAAAATAACTATGACCAATATGTACACTGTAGGAGAGATGTGTACAGTAGGTAGGTTGGTGAATATAACACATACTTTGGGGGTGATAGCAATTTATCAGTTTACCTAGTTTGGGGTACATAAACTTTACAATGCAATCTGAATTTGAGGTCAACCACTAGTCATCTGCTGGACAACCTCCACTGATTTTGGTTGTCCAACGAGAACTTTGGTCATCTCGAATGACCGGACTATCATTAAAAATTTACTCAGGTACACCGGTAGGAAAAAGGAGAGGATAGTAGTCAGGTGGGAAGGAGGAAGACAGACGAGGGAGTTGGTGGGATATGCTCTTGCCTGCTGGACACCAGGTGGCAAGAATAGTTCAAGGAACCAAAAAGTCAGCTAGCTTTGTGATTCCTTGCCATCAGTTTGCTCAAACTTCAAATACCTATCAAACTTATATATTTAGAGCAAGTGAGTTAACTTTGTCCAAGAATTAAGTGAGAACCAGAAAAGATTTGTATCAAACACTTGTGGGCATCAACCATGTCATTGAATAAGGATTTTACAATATAGAATTTTAAACCAAAATGTTTCAATATCCAGAATGAACAGTCTTCATATGTGAAATATAAACATATTTTATCAACTTTGAGCTTGCAAATCCCTTTAAATAATTGTTCAGAGTTACAAGACATTGTTTATATACTGTGAAATAGTTTTGAGAAAATGGCCATGTATTCCACAATGTTAGATAACCTTTTGACCCCTTGAGCCAGTTTGTGCCCATTTGCCCCTTGAAGCTTAGAGGCTGAAAACTGATAAGAGGTTTAAGTGCATGTTTAAAGCAAGAGTATTGCAGTATGAAGCAGATTTCATTACCTGGATGCCCAGTAAGTTTCGTTGAAGGCCTATAGAGCCCCTTCACAGAACTAAACTGAACTGAATTTTAACCAAACTATGTTCACCAAAAGAAAGTCACACCCTTGCAGAATTCACAGATTAAATGTAGCTTCAATTTTGGAGTTTTCATGTTTAAATGGTTTTCAACATTTGATGCCTGTTGACCTCATGTGACCTTTCACCTCTACCAATTTCAATAGGATTCTTTAACTCACCAAGTTGGATCTACATACTAAGTATGAAGTTAAAGAACGATGTATCTTGTTCACAAAGTTTGACCATTGAACTACAGAGAAACAACAGGCTTCTTGTACTCAATAAGACGGATCCACATACCAGTATGAAGTTAATCCACCATTAACTTTTTGAGTTATCGTTTTTACACACAAGTGTCACATACACATAGGCGTAGGAGGTGGGGGGGGTTGGGGGGGCTGCAGCCCCCAACCAAATTTTTTTGTGAAAATTCGGGCAATATGCTGAGAATTTTTCGGGCACCCACTGAAAGAAAAATAATTTGCAATGTGTTTTTTAATGGTTAAACTTATATTATTGGCATGTTGGCATGTAATTGACATGTGATGTAGAACCAATGAATGCCTATATGATATGCACATTAACATGTTGAACGTGCTCGGAGCGCGCACAAAATTTTGGTTATATTTTTCGGGCAACTCGTTACAGCACCCCCAAATCAAATTAGGCTCCTACGCCTATGCACATACATACACACACACAGACAAACCATCACATAGATTCCTTTGCCAGAGGCAAGGAATGAAATATGAAAACATGAACAATGTAAGTTTGCATCATAACACTCACATTTTGTTCAAAACAATGATATCATCAAATAGGACTAAAAATGGGGAAAAACATCTTTCCTAACCCTTAGGATTCATTAGCCTATGAGTCACCAACTGTTTTGTACAAGCACTGACACCTATGTATTAGAACACTATATACTAGTAGTCTAGACCTATTGTACTGGCTGGGATACAAAGTCGAGAGTAACTCCAAAGTCCATGATCAATGGAACTTACTATATTGGCAATAGTTCTGTTCACTTTGTGTCAAGAATTCAACATTCTAAAACGAGGTCAAACTTTACATTCACAACAGTTTTGAAATACTTTAATGTTTATTGTAGGTATTGTCCCTATATCACAATTGGTCTCAGTTATGGAATATATAAATTGAATGAAATGCAGTATGTTGTTTCTTACTTCAATAATACAAGATATGTAGAGGTTACAGGAAAACTAGTAACATTGTAAGACTCTTTAACATCCACAACACTTTTGTCTACAAATTGTGCCACACTCACCTCAATTCCCATTAACAGAATTGATTATCAGGGAATACTTTAGTTTCCAATTTTTTGTAGCAATTTTTGTAGACCCTGAATTTTGTCTCTTATAAAACACATTCTTGTGCAACAAAAACTGCTATGCATCTTTTGACATATAAACTAGTGCTGATAGTCAACTCTTTCCTTTGTAGTCGACTAATCGCATAGCTCTTCTCGCGATTACGACGATTACTCGGTCACAGTTATGACGTCATCACTGTCATTTTTACATTGCCAAAATACAGTCAAAACAAATCTTTCTCCATGGTGCACTGTCTTTATTTGTTTTTTAGTGTCTTAATGTGTGTTGTCTAAATCATGTTAAAACATCTACCAAACTAAAACTGTGAACAATTTTCAATCTAAAACGTACTTAAAATCCTTCATAGTCAATCAAAAACTTTAGAATGAATCTACGAGGCTACTACAACTATTAGCACTAATAAAAGCAAATGTGCAAACAATGAATAGATGTAACACATTGTAGCGGTGTGATGATTAGTATGCAAGAGTTTTCTGTAGACGGACGTTCAACATTCTAGGCTAGGCTCTAGCCTAGTGCAATTAGCAGGCACATATTTTGCTCATTGAAATTAAACTACACTGCAATCAACATACTCGATCAGACATCCGATAATTTATGTGAGCCAGGCTAGTAATGAAGTAATTGTAAACATGTTTGAAGACATGACTAATACTTTGGCAATCGCAAAAGATCTATAACTTATGAATTTGCGATTAGGCGCAAGGATTAAACATTGCTAGGACTGAATGTTGCACTGCAGAACAAGCGATATACTGACAAGAAAATGCATGAATCTAACCGGAGCAGGTGCTTGCCGATTTTTAACACAGCACAGTCCTGGTGTAGCATTGCGAGTACCTGTATACTTTTGCGATATTTGCTGACAAACTGCTTTAGTGTTGTTTTTGACAGGTTAGGCTATTTTTCAAAAGCAGATTATGTGTAGTGCTAGCTGTAGTCGATTAATCGCAACTTAGGTTTTGAACGCGATTAATCAAACTTCCAAAGTGTAATCGCGACTACTGGTGATTAATCGATTACGACTATAAGCACTAATATATATTCTATTCACTTCTGTAAAGCAGTTTCATCATTTTCGCGTGGGGTACTGGAGGTTTTTATTCCCAGATTAGTGGTCAGTAGCTATTTGCAAAACAGTAAAGTTTGCCCCCAAAAGGCACAGCAGCCAATATCCCCCTTATTTTTATTCTCCCCCCCCCCCTCATACACATGCTCAACATGTCCAAAAGGAAGCAGATCGAGAGAGCTCTTGAAGATAAGGTGAACATTGTTTAAGTACTTAAAGTACTGCACAGTACTATTGGAAACTTGGTTTTAATTTTGAATTAAAATTGTCCTATTAAAAAGAATTGTAAAAGCTGTATTGTAATTTATACATAGAAACTGATATCTGAAGGAATCCTTGTAGCGATATCATGCATACTTCATAGATTGTGTTCTATTTCACTGACATTCCTTTATTGATGAGTTATATTATCAAACACATTTTGAGATCTGTTAATTAAAGGGAGGGCACAAAGACTGGTTGAACAAAGTAGTACAGTACTTAGTAATGGCATGTAGTACTGCTTTATGTTTCGCAAACCATTCTTAAGACCTTTGACTAATTTTTCTGTGTATTATGCCCCTTGACAAACTTGCTTCATGTTTAAACCTTCTGCAGGTTGCTGACACAGTAAAGAGGCTTCTAGGAGACAGTACAATATTTATGACCCTTACCAACAAATCCCTTCTACAAAAGTTCCATCCAGATCAAATGAAGACCCTAGGAGAAGAAGCATTTTTCAAGAATTTTAAGTATGGATCTGGCTTGGCTCTAGTGTTAATGATGAAAACAACTCAGACTAGCATGCTACCATGTAGCATGATGCATTTAGGACATTTTGCACTCATATTTAGGCAAATTTCACTCACATCACATACATTCCTCCACGTATAATCCCATGTCACTGAACATACGTATGTATGTATGCATGTATGTGTTAATATCAATTTGCAATCTTTTTGATATAAGATCATGTACAGTAGAATGGTTAACCACTTAAAAATTAGTTAAAGTAGTTATAATTGGAACAAAAAGTCAAAGTGACACAATCGCAAATGTTCACTAGAAACCGTACAGGTCGAAACATGCTGTGAATTGTACAGTTTTGCAGTTCTTACCCATTTGCAGGTCCAAAGTTCATTCACCCCTGTATAATACCATAGCTAACAAAGTATCAACAACCTGCTCTCGGTTGGTGGCTCTAGAACTCATAACATAACACAGAAACCTTCCAATGAAAACAACCTCTCCCACTCTTTCTGACAAAATGCTGAGAAAACAACTACAGTTAACTAGTAGCTATCAGTGTATAAATTGAAAAAATTTCAAGTGGTTGTCCCCAGGACAACCAACTCACCAATTTTTGGTTGTCCTGCTGCAATTTTGGTTGTCCTGCAGTGGAAACATGTAAACTAGGTTATATGTTTTTGGGATAGCCAAAGGTACTCCAATAAGGAGAAGATAAATTAGTTTACGTCCATGTTGCTAACGTATCGCCACATGTTGCTATTCGCTCCTCTGATTCGTGCGTACAATCTTCTGTGAAGTGTAATGCTCGAGTATTTGTAGGCTAATGATGTTAACTTTGCATTGCAGACATACCACTCAGGCTACACAGAAATATATGTGTGATGAGTATAAATTACATGATCTATTAAACTTGGGGGGGGGGGGGGGAATGACTAGTTGGTATAAATTGTCCTAAATTGACCACTTTTAATATTTCATTTTTTTTCAAAACACCAACCACATTGCTTTCATAGAACTGCAGACTTGTTAATAGACTGAGGGCAAAACTTTAACAGAAAAGATTCCAGTCATACTGTATTAACCGTATCTTTTAAGAACCAACCTTCCGATGAATAACACACAACTCAAATCATACATATGGTTGTAATACACAGAGAGTCATGTCTCTTGACAGTAACCTACATGCTATAGTACTTTATGTTGCCAATCAGATTCATGACAAAACTTCACTGACTTTAGTGTGCCGCTTCATTGCATGCTGCCAACAGGCTACTCTATGTACATATTGCAAGTTCAAAGTACAAAAGGGGTCTGGATAGCCCCTGAAAAGGCAGATCCTGGTTTTAAGCAATCATCTGTGACTTTCAAGTTTCATAACAAGCCAAGTGGATACACACCTTTCCTGGGCAAATTCTTTTTGCACAAATTAACAGTCAAACCAATACAAATCACATGCATGCTTTGACTGCAATATACAATACTGAAAAACGTTGTAGTCAACACAGTGAACAATATTTTCTGGCACAGCTATGTAATCAACTGGCGGTGGAGAATATGACTGGAGCGTATGTGTCCGTACACCCGCTCTCTCTGCTAGAGAAATGTTACTTGAAAGGTCCTTGATTATGTAAAATATGCAGCCATCATAGAGCCTAGTTGACATTTTTCAAGGTCAAACATTTGCCCCTGCATGCATCCAAGTATTATAACAAAAATATTCCCAAATCTATGCAAACAAGTACATGGTCATCTTTGTTTGCTTATATACTAGGCTTAAACAATAGTATGATGGTATAAATTCGTAATAGTCTTTGGCATTGATGTTCTTTAAAAAGATAGAGGTGATGAGGCTGATTTTGTGGTTAAGTTCTATCATCCAGCTATGTGACTTTTCAATAGTTTGACCAGATTCCCTCCAAAAGAAACACCTACTTGTAAGGTCAGGAGTCAAACTGCTCAAAGTAAGGAAAAATATCCCTTACTTTGTGCATGTGTTTTATTTTACTGTATAATTCCGCTAATTGGGAAGAATAATCCACGAAAGTGTCTCAAGATATACTATATTTATGTATCGTTGTTTCATTATGGCAATTTCGGCCATTTTAGCTAAGACTGTGTAGATTAAGGTTGCAATTGAAAAAGTGGTTACAAATTGACTTACAAACACAGCAACTACAGTGTCTATCAGTGCAGTTATATGTATATCACACTACCCAAAGTTAGGAGTCACACAAACTTCTTGTGCACCAGCATACCATAAAAATATCGTTTAAACTTTCAAGATTAAAAAAGCATAAGGAGGATTTAAACTACATAGAACTTTAAGCGAGCTGCATCATTTTAACAAAAGTTTGGATTTTAATCAAATTTTAGGAATTCTTGACATAGTTTTACTCTTGGAATGAAGGATATTAATTTGCGGTGATGCAATACAATCAAAATAGTTTTCGCTGTTTCGATAGTCACCCTCACTCTTTTGTAATTCCTCCGGTGTATACCCCTCTGAGTCATGGATGACGCTGCCTTTTTTTTATAAAGAAAAGAAATCAATGACCAATTTTTATGTGGCTGCGCGATATATAGAGGTTTATTTAGCACCCTCTCGTCTGTGTAACATATATCCTACTGGAAATATGTGTTTTCCTTGGAAATTACACTTGCCACCAATGTAATCTTTACTGGAGAGTCACAACCTCCATAATTTGTTTTCATTGCTGATATTGTTATAACGTTTATTACGTGCCGGGACACCCTTCCTATTTCTGGACTTCGGAAGGTCTGCTGTAATTATTCAAGAGGCTATCTAAATTGTAACTTGGTTAGTTACAGTTAAGTAAATAGAAAATCCCCTAGTAATATCTAGGCTACTATCCATTTCACTAAAACTTAGACATTTCTTGCTGATTTGGTAAGACTGACTGCAAAGCGAAATTAATATAGTCAGTATTGCTAATTTCGGAACACTGCCAATTTCGGACACCCCTAAGAAATGCACGATTTCACCATGACAACCTACAGGAAGAGCCAAATTTCACCAAAAAGTACGAAATGACCCGTGTGCAAGTAAATACTTACATATTTGTCAATAAACGACAGAGATCTATGAAGTCTGTTATAATTACTGAAAGAGCAACTGCGCCACCAATTTTATCACCAGCGCCACACTGTGGGACTGTGTGTCCGAAAATTAGCAATACTCTAGCAAAGAAATACCGGTTCCACAATCACAAGAATCTTCTTGGAATACAACGTGAAAACAGTTTGCAGGAAAGAAAGTTTGGCCGTGTATCGTAATATAACACACTTCTCCCACCATATCAAGTATATTTTCAGGTGATTTATACCAGAAGATATAGTTTTGGGGTGTTTTAAGGCTTAGGTGTCCGGAATTGTCCATGTCCATGCTACTATGTAGATCCTGTGGAATTGGTACGGCCAATACTGACAAAACTGTAGCCAAATTAGCTTTGATCCGATTTTGTACTGTCACTTGTGAAAATATAGCTTAAAAATGTCTGCCAATCTGCATCTAGCAATTTTAACCAGGCTTAAGCATTTGCAACTTAAAGTTAAAAGTCTATTCAGACCGAAAAGGGCTTAAAAACTTGTCACACAATGATAATACTAGGTCTAACCTATGTCAATTTATATGCCAAGAAAGTTTGTAAAGCGAATGCCAACAAAGCCTGTTAGGCTGATATCAGGCTAAAACTAAAATTAATGTTAAATCTATATACTGTAAGCCTAATGTTAAGTTCATGTACCTGCTCTGCAACAGCCCTAAATAGGCACGAGCCATCCTTTGCTGTTATCTTCCTGTACAACCCAACGGAGCTGAGATACTGGTCGATAGGTTCCGTCTTGTAATTGTAATTACGTCTCATTGTGAATTGTACTACTGTAGCTATATTAAAATGGCAAATTCCCTACATAAAATGGAGGCTGCGATCATTGTGCGAAGGCCACTGAAAGCTAAAAAATTAAAAAAATGAAACTCAGGGAAAAGGGAATTTCCAGCTAGTCTGCGGTGTCTGTACCTCCTCGCATGGCTCTTTCACGTGTGGGGACAGTTGTTTACATTATCCGCATGCACTGTGCTAAGCAGGTATGTGTACCTCTAGTTTCGTGATTGGTCATGAAAAACAGTTTAAACGAACATCACTGTCACTATTTTAGAAATGCCACAAATGAGGAATACTCGCATTTATAGACTAAGAAGTTATTTTACATCTTTTCTTTACAAAAATAGATATCACTGCTATGTAATAGTGCAATATACAATTTTGACGACCGCAATGTCCATTCCCAATAGCCAATGAGATCTCACGTTTGTAGGAAATTAAAGGGGATTTTATGTGTTGCAATACCTTCCGTGGTCTGCTCTGGATGTACAGCAGACGACAGGTGTCGTCTGATAACGTTACTCCACAGTGTTTTACATTACACGATGTTCCTATCATTACGTATGAATAAGTAAATTATAGTGACACATCTATTCGAAAGACACGAAACTATCCAAACTGTGAAAAAGGTTTGTTACATTAGTAATGAAGGTTTGTTACATTAGTAATGTCCGGCCAGACAATATTTACCACGAAAATATGTCCGGCCGGACACTATTTAACTGGAAAGTATGTCCCGGCCTGTGTAGCAGTATATTTTGTCCCCTGTAGAAAGTGTACATGTTTGCTAAGGAATTAATGTCCGGTGAGACTAAATATCAGACGCGTAGCAGGAATTTACCAAGGGAGGGGCGAAGCATCTAGGCAAACTATCTAAGCGTAGCGTCACCATAGGTTGGCGCGAAGCGTACAAGAAAATGCCTCCCAGATCACTGGAAATGGCACTTCCCAGGCCTTGTAATTTGCATCTAATCTTTTTTTTTGCCGGGAAATAACTAGCGATATAAAAATAAATACAAAAATTATGCTCAAGGGGGGGGGGGGGCGGTCGCCCCCTTCGCCCCATTGGCTACGGGCCTGCTAAATATCCTTGTACATTTGGTCCACATTCAATAGTACACAACAGTGCATGTAAGCATGACTCAATGTTTTCCTACTAAAATGATGTTTTGCAACAATTCAAGTCAGGCAGGAATGTGTGTCGATAACACACGACGTTTTCAAAGGAACGGGAAACATGTTCTGTATTCAGCAATAAGAGATGGAAACATATTGTCCGTACAGTAGGCTAGCTCGATCAGTATAACAACAGGGATGAGTTGTGATTGAACGTCGTGATAATTGTTTCAAATGAAACAACATGTAAATAGTTCTTTCATTCAAAATGCAATCACCGCTCACCATGAATGATATGGATGTACTCGTGAATAACTTGCTATTGAGACACAATAGCATCAATAACAATATATTTAATGTCATTGTACGACCTGGGAGCCTTATTTAAATCACAAAATCTAAAGCTGGAATTCGGTTGCACATAAGAACGTCCTAGTTCAAGGACAAACTAAAACGAATGCCAGCGAATGACCGAATGACAATTGACTTTGTACAGGGTTAATAATCATTCGCGAATGACAGCGAATGCCAGCGAATGACAACGAATAACAACGAAGGACGGTGGTGAGAAGAGATAGAATGATTAACGGAGTGGAGTAAATGCGGTTATTGGTTTTCTGCGCAAAAATGATTTGAGGAAAAAAAGTTTCTAACAATTAATATCGGAAAAATGACGTTAAATTTACTTTTTTAAATCAGACTTACAATTTCGCTTACTAATAAGGTGCGTTTGTATATCTTGTCCGTACTTGACTAGATCTGTAAGCCACGCACTTCGCGCCCACTCGGTTTGCGTGGCTTTAATATACCCACGAAGTCTGAACTGTGATATCCGGTTGAAGTAAATGTCTGTGCTGTCATTCACTGTCATTCGTTTTAGTCAACGCATTTTTTTAGTGTGTACATCATATTGTCATTCGATATGTGTAACGCAATTGTCATTCGTTTTAGTAACACCCCTAGTTCAGAACATGATGTTTGGTCCGTCAAAATGCTGCTTGAAGCAGCAAACACAATCACCCCTCTTTGACCAACTTATTGTTTCAAACCAACAATATTTAAAAAAAAACACCCCCTGTCCTCGACCCCTTTATTCAAAATCTCCTTAAGGAGAGGATTTCAAATTGTTTTTGAGTAGGTGTTGAATAACACCTACTCAAAAATATATTTGAAATCCTCTCTAGATAAGCTAGACTATTTAAACTGAGAGGAGGCTTCAGCATTATCAGAGGGAGGGGCCGCCTGTTTAGGAACCCGGTGGCTAGAGGGCTTCTGAGTAAAACTCCGGAAGCATAGTCTCTTCCGGGGAACAGCCCAGCCACCAGAGACGGATTTCTCTTTTTTTCTTTGCTTAGTTCTCCTCCCGGGAGGGTGGGGTTGCCAAGTCTGGAGCAGCCTCTCAGTATTTAAGCTTCCCCTCGTTGTAGTTTTAAATCTTCCATCATGTGAATATTGCTTGTTTTCTTTACCCTTTACGTTGTATCAATATTTAATAGTCTGCTTTAAAATATTTTTTGCTAATTCCCCACCCACCCCCTCTGACAATATGTTTGGTCCGTATACCACACAACTATCACCATATACACCTGCAATGTACAAAACTGTGCATTTGTTTGGGAATGTTAGGTCTACACTCATGGTTGTGCAAATTAAACAGTTCCATTTCTCGTGTGGGTTTGAAAGGGGAGGGGTGTATACCTCCACACATCCCTGAGTCCGCGTCTGATGTATCGTAAATATATTTGTATACTCTACGTTGTTAAAACGGCATCCCATATATCAAGATTAGACTTACATGTACGATGCACTGATCTCTACAGATCAGTGGTACGATGGCGCGAGTTCTAAAACTTGTGGAAATCAGACGGTGGGCACATAGATAAGCAAACTCATGAGTGCAACAATTAATCTCATCTCTAATATTAGTCATATTGTGCTGCTTATTTGTTATTTCGAAGTTTGCTTAGGGTACAGCAAGGTAATTAGGCAAGACATGTAAATCTAAGAACATAAGTCACACGTCTTCGCAACGTACTGTACTTACAGTTACACTATGTTCTAGGCCTTACATAAAATATATAGCCTAAGCTGGGTATAGCATAGGCGTATGCATCTGTAGGTATATCTCAGCATATCCTTTATGCAATACCGTTGGTTTTATCACCTTTGGCAGTTACAGTAGTCTTACTCCAGTGTCTAACTTTTGAAACAACTGTGGGTGTTAGGCCCATGTTAGGTTATAAACCTTAAGTGCAAGTCTACTGTGCAACATAGCATAGGCTAGATCTGAATCCTGAAGGGATCCTAATTTTGTTGTTGTTGGTTCAACATGCCGTTGGGAGACTTTCATCTAGATGATAGGGTGTAAATACACTTCCCCCTTTTAAATATCCCCTCCCCTAATACATAAAAGTATAAAGCCCATTTACTTACTAACTATGCCTCAGAAGGTCAGAACATTGCGCTATTTCACGTCATTTGTTTTCATTGGGAGGATCCCATAACACCATAGCCTACACTGGAGTCTGCTTCACAGACCTCAGGGCCATACCTGCTCCAGGTGCTTACAAGCATAGTTGATAAAATATATATATATAATTACTTTGGGCAGGCTCTTTGGTATTTTGTACAATACACTAAAATTTATGCAATACAAGATAGTTTGATGCATCTGAACACACAACTCTCTGGCTTGATGAATCTCTCAGCTAGTCTGTGAGCTCACAGACAGTGATCAGGTGAATAAGCAATTAAGGCATTAACCATTGCTCCCAAATATGCTTAACAGCCAAATAATGATCACATCAACAAATACAAATATGGCAGAGTGTAGTCAGCCCTGACAGATTAGCTTGTTATGTCATCAATTTCTATATCTTATAATATATCTTAGGATACCAAGGATGTGACAAGCAATGCAACGGTTTTCACCGCACAGTTTCTTCCTAAACACTGAAATCTTGGATGTGACTTCAGACAGTTCCAAGCTAGTTCAGTTTTGTCAGCTCGAAACTAGAAATGACAAACTCGGCTCTGTGCTGACAGAGAAGGATCGTTGCCATTTAGGGGAGATCAGCAAAACTTGGTTTGAAGATGTGAATGCCCAAAGACAGCTGTCAGTTGGTAAAGAAGACACCAAGCATGAATTAATAGAATTGAAGAATAAAGAGGAGGTGAAATTAGACAGGAGTGAATCAATAGGAAGAAAGCAAAATGCAGTGCCTATGCAGGTGAGCATACTCCAGTGTATTTTCAAGCCTAATTATTAATATGAATCATATACATATCTATATAGATATATATATATA
>JAIPMN010001354.1:22184-40995 GCA_020650975.1 Apostichopus californicus | reverse complement strand
ATTAACTGCGTCACATTGAAATATATGCCGAACCCTTAACAAAAAATATACAAATATATAATGGAGGAGTATTTTAAGAACATCACAAACAGAATCTAAAAAAAAAAAAACAACAATTAGAGAGGACAGGGGCAAAACGAACCATCCTGCTTCAGAGACGAGGAGAGGGAGGTAGGCCAATATGTAGAGGAGTGGGCAAAGTTATCTCTCACAGGCACTGAAAATGTCACCAAGAACAAAAAGACATCCCTTTCCAACATATACTCCTATCAGAAAATGTGTGACAAAGTTCTGCTCCTCCTCCTCCCCCCTCCCCGACCCTCCCCTCATCATGCCCAACTCCTCCATCCACTCTCATTCCTCATCTGTGAAAAACACTATCACTAAATACAATCAAGTAGATCAATGCGATATTTATATCATTATCAATGGAATTATTCCAACTTTAATTAATGCTAATTTTTACTAAAAGCTATAGTAAGGAATGCTTTATGGCAAGAATGAAATAACACCATCTAAAAATTATATTATGTGTCAAACTTCTATTAAAGACAATACTGTAGGCTATTGTTTCCATCTTAACAAAATAAATATTGCGTACTAAAGTACTTGATATATATCATAACCTTTGCACATTTAAGAGAATATTCCTATACTGTAGGCTATTGTTTTCCATCATAACAAAATAAATATTGCGTACTTAAGTAGGTACTTAAGTATTTGATATATATCATAACCTTTGCACATTTAAGAGCATATTCCCATGGCAGATCATAATATTAAAAAAAACTCACTGAGATGTGAAAAAAAAACAAAAACATTTTGAGTAACAAATTTGCCTCGAAGATGTAACTCTCTTAAAAGATTGGTGAAGTTTCATAGACATATCTGGCACCAGTAAAGATCGAGTAACATAATCTGTACAACTAAACCCAAACTGCCCTCGCTTACTTTCAAATGTACTTTTCAACTAATGCAGAATACAAAACGTGGCATTTTGTGTGCAAACGCACATTACATTTCGACGGTGTGCTTAAAATTTCTTGTCATATTTTCATGGAGAAAACCTGAAATAGTTTCTCCAAGAAAGAAATGTTAAAATTTATGGAGAGAACACGTGTAATGATGACATCACAGGCTTTTGACGATCATTTTCATAAGAAAGCTAAAGAACATTTCAAACCAAAAACAGCAAGGGACCTGCAGTAAAATATTTGGAAACAGCGACAATAAAATGAGATGGAGTTGTCAATTGGCTTTAGTGGATTACCGTTTGCGTTATCTAGCTGTGACTGTCACATTTTCACACATCTTGTCAAAATAAGTTTTAGATTTTCAAGGGCCTTGAAGATGACTTAAAAGTTACTGAAGTTACCCTCTCCCCGGCCAGGCCTCTAAGGTAAAAAATATCTGCTATTTTGTTCGCTAATCTTGCTGCATATTTCTAAAATTGAAAGAATAAATTCCTTGAGATAAATAGTCTGTTAGGGTGTAGCCTCGTTGACACATTGTGCTAGGGATTGTCCGGAGATGTCGTCCATGACCGACTGAGTCACGCTGGTTCCGAAGATGAAAGTTCCGATAGCCACAAATGCAATCGCCGCGGCGATTAGGTACTGTCTCTTCCTCTCTGAGGTTGCGGAATGCTTGAAGATGAACTGTAAGAAGCAGAGACCTGCAAGGAGGGAGGGAAGAGGGAAAAAAAATTGGCTTTTAAATTTTAGGTAAAAGTATGGAAAAAATTTCATAAATAAAAATAATAATGCGATTACAGGTTGTCTGTGGTCTTCATTGATATTTGCAACGAGTGTAAAGGAGGAGGAAAGACAGAGAGAACAAGGGAGAGAGAAAGAGAGAAAGGGTTCGTTGACCGGGAGTGAACGGTCACTGGGAGGGTCATGTGGTCAGATTTTTACCGGTTCACTCGATAGAGAGATTGCTGAGGTTGCTAGGAGACGGGTGAGTGAGAACAGAGGGAAATATCTAATTTGTGCAAATATGAGGCATATTTCTGTCATAAACCACAGAGTAACTTTACCAGAAAGCCAGTGGGCTTAAATTGTGATTCCTTGCCAATTGAGATTATAATCCCAAGCTTTCCTCATTGTCGATTAAATTGATGGGCAAGGTTCTTTCACTGACTGTGGACCTACCTACTAAATATGTTAATTAACCATGTAACTTACAAGCTATTTTTAGCAAAATTAACTTAAGCCCCGCCCCCTAATAAATATGCATAATATCAACTTGAACATATATTACCATGTACCCGTTATCTATCAACATATTGAAACCAAGTATAAATAAATTCTGACTTTTGGTTGCGGACTTTTGGTTGCACATTTACACACGCAGATTCCCTGAACCTTCGGGCAGGAATCAAAAATGTGATATCACTGTCAATCTCAGTCAACTTTACTACTGTTGACCCTTATCCAAAGGCCACCCTGTATGACCCACCAGATAACAGTCAATTTTTTCATCCTTCAGACTTTTTTCATTTTCTCGAAGTACTTTTCTTGACAATCACATGTTTAGTAAAAACATTGGAAAGAATACTTTACATTACCTGGAAAGACGAAGATGAAGACGGCGGCCAATCCACCGATTGGCGAGATGACCACCTGAATATTTGGCAGAAACATTGCGAGGAGCAGTGACAGGACGAACCAGGACGTGGTCTCGATGGCTCTTCTCCGCCTCTCGTGAGGGTCGTCATCGTCTGCGGCCATCCCTCTGAAACCCTTATACATGGTTTCTAAGGCTAGTCTGCAAGGTAGTTAAGACAAAATATTGAGAACTCTTTTATCTGTTGACTCAAGGGCTAGACTGCAAGGATTCAAATTTGTGAGTCTTACAGATCATGTCTAATGCCAGTCTGCAAGTAACCAAATACAGAAAATTTAGAATATTTAGCATACTTTGCTTCAAAGGACTAGTCTGCAAATAGTCAAATACACAAATTTGTAAGTCTTGACATTTGACCTCCACCAAAACAATAAGCCACATGCAAAATTTGAGAGCCAATGGACTTCTTATCTGGGGATATCATGTTTACAAGGGTTTCAAGGTTTGACCCCACGTGACCTTTATAAATGAACTATGAACGACACCAAAATTGTGTAAAATCTTTACACAGCTTAAGACTATCATACCATGCATATATAAACTCCTCACTAATGTTGACTTACTTACCACTTAGAGTTCATGCTGTTTAGTTTTGGATTCAGGATAATTTACTAATAATTTTATCTAATTATTTTAAGGACACAAACCTGTGAACTACAACTTGTCAAAGCTTCACTAAGTTTTAACTTTTAACTGAACAGGACTCAAATGCTTGTAGTGCAGCTTACAAGTCTTACAGACTGAGCAGTATTCAATTATGGGTAAAAGTACCTTACACAAAATTCTACAACATGCAGCCAATGCACTTAACTTCTTCATCCTAATGGTAGGCAACTATTATCAAAAACGAATCTTGCATATGTAATGTTTCTGACTTGGGTGGACATATCAAAGAAGAACATAACAAGTCTCTGACTTCAACGTATATATATTTACAATAAATAACATAAATATAACGAGCACGGATACACAACTTAGAGACAGAAAGTAGGAAAGTGAAGTGGAGGCACATGCCTCGTGTACTGCTTATATATCACTGGTTGGACACTTCTGATTGGTCTACTCAAATAACATGTACACGTAACAGTTTTACATAAAGTTATGTAACATCACATCACACTTATGAATATGTAGGAATGCATACATTCATTCATTATTTCAGACTACATCTCTCTTTACCTTCCACAGTAATGTAAAACTGGATACGTTGTTAACATGTTCACCAAGATCGATACCCTCGCAACGGAAATGGCGGTATTCTTAGCCGAGTAAGTGCTTAAAATATCGGGACAAACAGCGTAGCCAAAAGTCAAGTATCCAAATGTGCCACTCAGGATGTAAGCTACTGAAGACACCAACATAGCCGTCAACACGATAAGGCTGAAGTGTTTAACATTCCGATGTTTCAGGCTAGCGTAGACTGGCACAGAGCTGAGATGACACTGAAACAAATTCAGGTGAAAAAAGAAAATCATTTTGGTCATAATCAAACACATATTTTTATCAATTTTCAATTTCTAGTATTTTTCAATTTCAATTTCCAGTATAAATTATAAAATTTATAAATAGGATATATGAGCATATCCTAAAACAACCAAATATTGTGGTCTAGATCCTAAATTAAACACACACACACTGTATCCTAAATCAAACATATCCTCATAATGAATCAAACATTACAATCCTACTGTAGTATAGACTAGGATTGTAATGTTTTGATTGAGCAAACACATGTAGTCCTACTCAGACACATATTTCATAGCATATCCTAAATCAAACACATATATTCTAGTATATCCTAAATCAAACACATATTCTAGTTTATCCTAAATCAAACACATATTCTAGTTTATCCTAAATCAAACACAAATTCTAGTATATCCTAAATCAAACACATATTCTAGTATATCCTAAATCAAACACATATATTCTAGTTTATCCTAAATCAAACACATATTCTAGTATATCCTAAATCAAACACATATTCTAATTTATCCTAAATCAAACACATATTCTAGTATATTCTAAATCAAACACATATTCTAGTATATCCTAAATCAAACACATATTCTAGTTTATCCTAAATCAAACACAAATTCTAGTATATCCTAAATCAAACACATATTCTAGTATATCCTAAATCAAACACATATTCTAGTTTATCCTAAATCAAACACATATTCTAGTATATCCTAAATCAAACACATATTCTAGTACATCCTAAATCAAACACATATTCTAGTATATCCTAAATCAAACACATATTCGAGTTTATCCTAAATCAAACACATATTCGAGTTTATCCTAAATCAAACACATATTCTAGTATAACCTAAATCAAACACATATTCGAGTATATATCCTAAATCAAACACATATTCTAGTATATCCTAAATCAAACTTATATTCTAATTTATCCTAAATCAAACACATATTCTAGTATATCCTAAATCAAACACATATATGCGAGTATATCCTAAATCAAACACATATATTCGAGTACATCCTAAATCAAACACATATTCTAGTATATCCTAAATCAAAGCACACACGCTGTTACATCCTTAAATGCTGGTATAGTTTTCATCAAAAGATACATCCGAGGATATCCTTAATCACATGCATATATCCCGGTATAAGTCCTAACTCAAATGCAGATGATTGTGCAAAGCGTTATCACATACTTCATCCTCCTTGTTAATGTTTTAACTGTCTAATACATTCACATAGTGATTATGACCTGACAGCAAGGTATATATTAAACTTTAAGCCTCATTTTTGTGTTTTGTTTTTAAGTCTTCGTGTTTCTAATGTTTCGAGTAATTTTATCTGAACTTTTATTTTCTGCTTCAGTTTCAGTACGAATAGTTTTATTTCCACTCCATAAAACACTGCCGTAGTAAAACACGGAGTAATAAAAGGGGAACTGAGGTGGAAAAGAAAACAAGCCCTCTTCAACAATAGAAAGCAGCCCATTTAACGACGAAAGAGTGGCGAGACTTTCGAAAGGGAAGAAGGAAGCTTGGTAACTGTTCTATTAATGTAAGAGTATACATGTATTAGTTAAAAGTTTATAGGTAAAAGGTATATAAATCATTGATCATTTGACAATGTCAAACACTGTTATTTCTAATTCAAATGATTCATCCTATTGATCCTAGCTCAAAAATGTGTGTGTGTGCAGGAGGGCGGGGCAGGGTCAGGAGGCTGAGGGAAAAAAAACCATACTCCTATCCCTCTTTCGCTTACTAGGACTACATCAATATCTTATATATCTAATAACCCTATGGCTTGTAGTAATGGTCAGGTTCTATTTGAATACAACATCAAGTAAAAGTGTTCTAACTGATACGAAACTTGATCAGTTTCGAGAGCTCTGGTTTATTTTGAGTTGAGTAGAAATTAAGAGAGGGTAACATCCCCTCGTGAGCTGATCAGGTGACGAGGCAAATTCAAAAGAGCTACAAATTCAGAGCAGCTACACCATCTTGTTTGCAAGAATAAAATCATCTTTCCGGGAAGTACGGAATCGATCTTCCGAACCCCTTGTTCAAACCATTGTGTAAACACGCTGTCATTTATTCAAATAATGCAATCCTCATTATTGCCCAATGAGTAAACGACATCAAAAATCTTCAAAGTGTTTATTTTTGTATGATGTTATTGCAACAGTTCTAACAATACTGGGTTCATCATTAAAATGCCAGTCATCTAAGGTAACTCCAATTTACAGTCCTCAAATGAAGAATTTTCGGGAGAAAAATAAAAGAAAGATCAAATACAGTGGTGTCAGACTGTATACTGAAAACCCTGGAAGGAAAAACAGGAGCCAATTCATGGGCATAAAACCCTCCTCCACTTTCAACCCACCAAAAAAAATACACCATTTCATGTCTGCGATATTGCGTATCGGGTAGGACCCACCCTCCCCCACCTTAATGGAAAACTCAAGTTGTTTCCAACAACCCAGACCCACACCCCTCTCTTCTTGAAAACTTGGATCTGCACCTATGCAAGCTTATAAGAAAAGTCAATAGCAGACACATTTCAAGCAACCTTGTCGCCTCGAGATATTTAATCTTACCTGAAAACCGAAGCAGATTGTAGGAACAGCTGCGAATCCTCTTGTCCATGAGTAGTCACTATGAGTTGTAGGGTGAAGTGTGTGTGCTCCTTTCTTCAGATAGTAAGTGAGGATAATGACCGCACAGACATACAGCGTAGCGAACACACCCACGGAACTGCCGATAAATGAAACGACAAATGGAAATTAACGATTCATATTTCATAAACGAAAAGTATTCTTACTTTTATTATGCATAACTACATTTTTAGGAGCATATCCTGAATGAAACCAGATTTCTTGGGTTATTAATGGCATGTTTACAAAATATTAGAGTACAGCATGTGAGTTATTAGTACTTAATTAGAATGAGTAAAGAGGTTTACACATGTGTGTACATGAATTTGTTTCCATCTCGTGTATGAGAGTACCATCACAGAGGCTGTGAGTACAATGAAAGTACCAATATGACACAATACAAGGTTCAAGCCTTATTGTAACTGGTCATCTACATATATATGCTCTCACCGTGGAAGTAGTACGCTTCCATGAACTCTCACCATATATTTGTGCGGCTTATTGTGAACGGTGAATCAATGAATTTTTCATAGACCTGTATGCATATTCCTAGGGCAAACAGCCATTTTTTAGCTGAATGTTTTAAGTTGTTCAGTAGGTTTTAAAGTTTGATTAAAAAGTTTGCACTTGCATATTATTGAAAATAATGTTATTTGAGGCATAATAACAGAAAGAAGAACATTTAAGTACCTTTGCTAGCAACCTCTTATGCATCATTATCCCTTTGTCTCTGCAATTTCAACTGATCGACATAACCAACGTGGCTGGTTTATTGACAGTAATGTTATTTGAGGTATAATAACAGAAAGAAGAACATTGTAGTACCTTTGCTAGCAACCTTTTGTGCATCATTATCCCTTTGTCTTCGCAATTTCAACTGATTGACATAACCAATGTGGCTGGTTTATGGAGCAACTCACCCCCTTCCCCTCGCACCCCACCTACCAACAGCTGGTTTATCGTACAACAGTTAATTACTGATTCAATTTTGAAAATTCTACAAATGGTCTACCCAATGAACATACAATTTGGGAATAAGCGTCACATACAGTTACACTGAACAGCATTTTTTGTGTGTAAAAGTAAGTTGGCCTGGCGTTTCGATCCTAGCAGGATCTTCTTCAAAGGCTAAATAACAAGTAACAGTAACAGAAGCGACAAAAACATGCACAGAATACAGACAGGTTAATGAGCATGGTGAACACAAAGAGATAGATGTAAGGCGTTTAGTAGACAAGGGATGGAGAGAAGAAAGAAAGTAACCAACAGGGGAAGAGGAGAGGTAGGAGATAAACAGTGGAGGGACAAAGAGAGGAATAAGGGAAGGTGGTAGGGAATAAACTGGAGGACAAAGACAAAAGACAAAGACAGAAAGGTGTGGAGAAAAATGGGTGGGAGAGAGCTATGAGAGCCTTGAGAGGAGGAGCATTTTTTGTAACACAAACCTGACAATACTGTAGACTGCCAAAAAAAAAGAGAAATGATTGCTTATTGCCAAATGGTATCATGTTGGCTCCTCTGCTTTCGGAAGTCCAACCCACAGGATTGTTTAAAATGCCTTCACTGTGGATATATGTGACTATGTGATGCAATGCCAAAAGTAGAAATATATATACTGTACATGAGAATTCTCAAATGGCACAATAGGAATTAAGTAGAAACTGAAATTTCTTACCTAGGATACTTCAAGAAATCAACTTTTTTTGGCAGGCATAACGGATAGAGTATAAACGTCCCTAACAAGAAGATCATAAACTGTCTCTTGGCCCAAAACTGTTTAGCAACATCTTCAGGCAAAAAAGTCTGCAAAACTGGAAAAATATTACCCAAAAAAAAAAATCAAATCAAAAGCAAATTTATACATTTCAATGATACACAATTATTCAATAATTACAGAACACTCCTCTCAATCTAACTAAGAGTGATATACTGTACTTCATTCAAGGATGATGTTTTTCTGTGTCCCACAAATTTAACATAACATCAATGTTTTAACACAACTTACGCTAGGGTTACCATAGGACCCCGGTTCAAAAGGGATAATCCCGTTTTTGCGAGGTAAGTATATTGTCCTGCCGGCAAACTAAACTGTCTCGATTTCCAAAGGTCTTTGTTACCTATCACTGTCTTTATGATGCGCAAACCCAACAAACGTACACAGTTAGTACTTACACAGTCACTATATGAGGATACGTGACCGTTTCTAGAGCACGAGACAATCGTTTGCAACATACAAACACGATTGGTGGCAGCAGACTAGCCCCACAAGCTTAGCGGGAAAACCTATCATCTATTTGCATGGCGTTGTAGTTGGCGCATTCCTCGCTGGAAAGCCCCGGCCCATTCACCAGCCATTGAGTAAATCTAAGTTTTATGGTGAGAGGGCATTTCATATTTGTGCCCCACGACTATGGAACGCCCTGTCACTGCCCACTTCGTCTTTTAAGAACCTTTCATTCTTTTTTAAGTCCCAACCTAAAACTCTTCTATTTATCATGTACTTTGAAGACTGATTTTGTTTTTATTTGTCTTAACCTTGCTTATCATTAGTCTCATTAATTTTATTCATTGATTTATTTTCTGATTTTGCTTTGGCTACTTTATGCCTTTTATTACTCTGTGTGTATCTTATATTTGTAATTTATAGTATTTAACTATAGTCCCATGTAAAGTGCTTTGAGATGTCCTTTAATGTAAAGTGCAATATATAGATATATATTATGATTAACATTGGCTAAAAAGTTGTAACCAGTAGCCTTTTTAACAATTAGCATTATTGTTGCTTAGTGATATGGAGGAGGGTGTCCCACCCCCACAGACCCCCCTTCCCTTCCCAAGCACACAATGTCCCACTTTTCAAATTTACACAAATTAATATATATCACTAAAACTTAATACAAATATGGTAACCCTAACTTTTGCAATAGTATGTATATGAAAAACAACTATAGAAACTATAAGGACATAAACTGAAATTATGATCTTTGACCCCAACCTAAATCACATACATATTAAATATCCTCATGCCAAGAGTGAGCTGTGTTAAATGTGCCCTGCAGATATCATTTTCATACCTGCTGTGATCAAATGACTCTTGGCTTCTACCTTTTAAGAGCTTCATGGTAAGTCCTCTCACTTTTTCAAAATTACTTTAAACCATACAGGTGTTTAATAGCAGTAGTATGTTCAGAAAAAAACTATCCTTCTTTTGTTGCTCTTTTTCAAAATAATCACCAAATTTGAACTTACTCAAATCGGTTTGGTCGCCAATGACGATAAGGAACGTGATACAAGCTCCAAAACAGTAGAGGATGATGCATATCTCGCAGCAGATACGGCCGTGTTTGCCGCACATGGAGGATATGACGTCCTGGTAGGTAGATGACCGCTTGATGTCCGCACACAGAGCCAGGATGAGAAGAGAGCAGATGATAAACAATAGAAGAACCTGATAGGCCATCGGATAAGACAAAAGACAACAAAAGAAACATTTCAAAAACAGTTTGTAAAAATGACTTGACATTTGATCTCATAAATGATTTATCGAAGTTTCTTTGTTCGACTCTCACATGTATGTATGTGAAAACGTGACAGTCGTGAATTTTAGCAAACAAGGGATACACGTTCTCAGGTAGGACCATTAAAATCGGATTCGACACATCACGTACATTATTTACCAGGTTTTAGTTATTTACATGGAGACCAAATTCCTCACTCTCCTCTGTTGTAATGTCACTGGGAAAAGATATATTAACATTCAAAGATACAAACAAACAACCAGAAGTGAAAACAAAACAAGCAGAACTGTTGACTAGACGTTTCCCTTACTAAAGGTTTGTGAAAGGTAGTCAGGGAGGTGGTGTACAACTGTACATCCCCTCCCCCTACAGAAATAAGTGACTTACTATGACTCTTACAAGCAGCTTGGGCTACTGGAAGTAAAATGGTAATAACATCCAGTTTAAATGTAACATTCATCACGGTCCACAGTTTGTTTGGTGTTATAAATACTCCTGTCAACAAAGTTCTTTTAATATGCAAAATCAAAATACAACATGGTAGTGCAAAAGAACCAAAATGATATAGTGAACATCTAACATATAATCTTATTCTTGTTTTATTCACATTACTGTGCCCATTTTTTATGTATATTTATAGTTTTATGTTCTTTATTGTGGTTTATAACCCTGTCTTTATATAATTTTTTACTTTTATTGCTGTTGTTATTACTTTTAGGTTTTCTTAAGTTTGGTAATTTTATATTCCAGGTATATAATGGTTCTTTTGTACAGTGTTCTTGAGCATGTTTTATTTCATGATAATAGCACTTTAATATATGGTATTTATATATTATTTATTTATTTATAACACCTTCAGCATAAATATTGTTAAATAGTAAATTACTAAATTTATGTTTCTAAAATCTGCAATTTTAGCCCATTAACGAAACCTTTTGACTTAGACTTTTGAAAACTTTAATTAATCGAAATGAACTGTTAGAAATGTTGTTTTGGGGAAAATCCCTTTTTGTTGCTATGACAACAAATATAGGCAAGAAGTTAGTTACAGAGATGCTCCATTGAAATGGACTGATAATGCTGGGTGTCATGTGTACTTCAACTGTCTCTCTACTTCAACTTTCTCTCTATTTCTTTCTGTTCTGGTCTGTTTTGTTGTCTTATCTTCCTCATAGTATCCCCCCATACTCCCAGTAGGTCTCACACACGTGTGTTATTGACACAACAGGATTCTGACCTATTTGTACCAAGACTTCCTGGACAGCTCCCATGAGACTCAATAACTAACATAGCATATTATTAAAAACAGCAAAACAAGAATTTACCAACATTCTGGTTACTCCAATCAATCAATCAATCAATCAGATGACATTTATATAGCGCCAAAATCAACAGAAATTTTTCAAAGGCGCTAAATGTACCATAGCGTGTACAACTTAGCCTTGGTCATTGGTAACTTGTCACACCTACACACCAAAGTGTGCGCAATTCAATCAATCTCTCCTGGGGCACCACAACCATGTGTCCCCTGGGGTACTTCCCATAGGGTGCAGCCAAAAACCGGCGCACGCAACTATATTTACAAGTTACCTCGCAAGTCCCCATTTATACACCTGGGTGAACAGAGGCAATGAAGATAAAGTGCCTTGCCCAAGGACACAACGCAATGATCTGGCCAGGGTTCGAACCTGTAACCCTTAGATCACCAGTGCACTGCCTTAACCACTTGACCCCAACGCCCCCCCCCCCACCCCCTTCCAACTTACCAGTTGTACGATGACTCCAGCCACTGGGCCACCCGTGGCTGCGTAAGCTGCCGGAAAGTTAAGAATGCCTGCACCGATGCAGGCGTTGACGACAATAAAGACAGCCCCTGGGAAAGATGTCCTTCCTTCCTGCGCTTGTGGGTACGGACGTATGGATACGTTCCCAAGGAGTGAAACGTTTTCGTCGCTACTGTTGCAATCGGTGCTGGTGGTTAGGAAGCTCTCTTTCTCAGCATATGCATCATCATTCAAAGACCCCATCTTTCTCAAACTCGAAAAGTAACAGGCAGAGCAAAACTTGGCATCGACAGTTTACAAACTGAGATAACAACTTCGGAATCGAACGCATTTATCAGTTTTTTAATTAATCACGCTGATTCCGGGAGCTGAAAGTTGTATGCACTTGGTTTAGCTGAACTTCTTACCAACTTCAGGTTGAAGCTGGATTAGTTTCTATTTCTTGCAAATGGACATTTTTGATAAAAGGAAGTAGGAATAAACACTTCCAAAGAAATTAAAATTTAATAACTTTGGGCAAGGTACTGTAACCATACTTTGAATTTGAACGACAAAGATGGGATGCTTCAAGAAGTCTAACCAGCCATAGTAAAACAAATATTACAAAAAAAAACGTTCAGTATGTTACATACACTGGATCATTCAAGTAAAGAAAGCCACTTCGTGAACGGAATTCTGAAACAGAAGACAGAGATTTGTTACAGTAGAGAACTTCTTGTGCACAATGCAATGGAATTCTTAGCTAATTTCCGTTCAATTGGTTGAAACGTTCGAGCGTCTATGCCAATACAGAGGACCCAGCACTAAGTTTATATACTTTATATTTTGACAATAGTACAATACATGCCCAAGTTGAACCAACAAATCCAAGTTCCTTTTATAATCTTTTGTTTTATCATTCTTTTGTTTTGTTTTCTCTTTGCTCAAAAGATAATGGAACTGTAACCTTGTTATTAGAGTTTAATTTTCATAATTCACTTGATCATGCCTGACAAGATTTAACATAAGCATTACTGCTTTACATATGAGAAATTATCATGGGGAGAAAAAATGTTAGATGACTAAACAATGAGGTTTGTATTATTGTACTGTATGCACTTTTTTATATGAATTTTTAGGGATTGGACAGGTGTAAAATAAACCAAATTTTAAAGTCCAAACATTCACTTGTTATTTCTACCAGAATGCAAGGCACTCATACTCCTAAATGGGAAATGTCATTAAAAAAAATAACCTGTTGAAGGCTTGAACTATTTACCTAATACAGTACCAGCTCCCTGTACCAAACTTGGAACTACTAATATTTAAAAGGTCAAATAAAGTAGAAAAAAACTATATACTGCATTCCCTGAATTGATAAATATGGCCAGGTTTAATGTTCAATTCTCAAAACACATACATGCTCTCATGAAGGCGGTAATATACATAGTGCATACATGGTATTATTGCTCCAAGCCTCTAGAGGCTTATTAATGTTAACAAATACTATTGTGAATAGACGTCTACTATGACAAATGTCTTCCATACCTTTCACACATAATTTCGTGGTTAATGTTGCAGACAATTTCGTAGCTAAGAGATGTCAACACTAAAAGATGATTTCTTAAAAAGTTGGCTGTCCAACTTTACCGAAACCACACATGACCAAAATATACTGTTTCACTTTCTGTCGCTAATTTGGAATGAAAACTTCATTGCCAGTGTAACGTACATACCTGATGTATATTAGGTAAACCATTTTACTGAAATTAACACTTGCCTTGAGTGACCCTCACCACTGGAAATCATGGTATAAAGTTAAAACATACGAGGTGTAACCAATCCTAATTGCCCCTTGCCTAGCCAATCCTCCCCATCTCTCTCCACCTCTCTTTGTCTCTGTTGATATTATTGTTAATATTTAGCCACCTAATATATATTTGTTATATGAACACTATTTTGATCACTCTGGATACAGAAGTCAAAGCGATTCATCTGGTCATCGTCTAATGTGCTAAGATTATTCGGATAAATACGTGAAGTTAAAATATGATTAGGCTGAGTACTAGGAACTTACATTTCAGCTTGTTCCTACCGTAACTAAGACTAAGTTGGTAAAACTAACAAGCTAGGCCAAGGCCCTAACTGTATTGTTATGCTGATCAAGTGTAACGGATTCCATGCAATGGACAGACCAACGCAAAAAAAACTGCAGTGTAACCTGGTCCTTGAAGTTAAATTACATGATAATTCCTATCACATCAACTCGACTTGTTACAAAACTTCGTTTAAGTGTTACCTGTGTTAGCCAAATGGCTTATTGTTGGATCCGACGTTACATTTACACTGTAGGCTAAACCTACGGGCAGGCTGAAGCTGGCCGACAGACCGCTGATGAACCGCTGAAAATCAACACAGTCTACCTCGATTAGGGTATTGAAGGTCGTACAGTTGCACACCCAATCGAGCTTTCCAAGGAAGCAAAGAAAGGTATCTCGAAAAAACCATCGTTGCTTAAGTTCAACACTGTAGCAGCAGAGGTTGGTTGATTGGGTCAAAGACTGAACGCAAACTATGTGAAATATGCGGAAAATGTTGTTAGCAGCACAAACTTGAAGTTTCTGAGACCGAAGTTTTCAGTCTGTTAATATTAAGGAATTAAATTATGGAGCGCACTGTACCTCATTATTGAAGCTCAGTGACTCAGGTGACACGTAAACCTTATTAAGGTTTTATTACTGTCATAAATTCTTCCTTAGTTTGCTCGTAAGAGATTGGAAAATAAACATCCTATGTTATTCATTGTTTAATTTCACCCCTAAAAATTTTGTGCCATCAAATGACCATCATAAATGGATGTAAGGAACAGTATTCTTTCGTTTTCATGACATTTCATAACAATTGAAGTGGTTCTACTAGCCAGCCGGCAGGCGTATTCCAGCAGCGCCCCCTCGCACTCTCGCCCTTCGCACTCTCACCCCTCACACTCTTGCCCCTCGCACTCTCGCCACCGCGCACACTCGCCCCTCGCACTCTCGCCCCTCGCACTGCACCCCCTCGCACTCTCGCCCGCTCGCACTCTCGGCCCCTCGCACTCTCGCCAGCTCGCCCCACGCACGCTCGCCCCCTAGAACGCTCGCCCCCTCCATCGCACGCTCGCCTATAAGCACGATCGCCCCCTCGCACTCTCGCCTATAAGCACTCTCGCCTATAAGCCCTCTCGCCTTTTCAAAATTACCTATTTTTTAGGGGGGGGGGTGTGTGGTGATATTGATGTAACTTGAAAAAGACCCTCGGATCACGTCCTATAATGGGCGTTATGCACAGCTGAAATTTCATGTTGGCCAGGCAAATCTCGTAGACCGGTAAAGTACAACTACCGTAACTGCTAAATCTTACCCACTGTGGTGTTGGGGAATTACGGCCACGATGAAGTTTGAACCCCTTTAAGTTCGTAATCTATTTTCTCTGCAATTATTATTATAAATATTATTTTGGATGTAGTTATTGCCCTCCCTATCTCACCATTGTCCACCCTAATTTGATAGCACAAAAAAATGTAGGGGGTTAAATTAAGAAATTAATGGGAGCTGTCATTTTTGCTGTTTTCCTCGTTTAGTGTATTACTTTTGCATTCAATATAAGGCGCTACCGCAATTCGCCTGCTGCTGGTATTAGAAATACTGTGATTGTCATGAAATGTCGTGAGAACGAAAGAATAAAGTCTCTAATATTCGTTCACGATGGTCATTTTAAGGTACAATTTTTTATACCGGGTTAAATTACTTAATTAATTCATAAGAATTGTTATGTTCTCTGTTTTCCTGCAGTATTTTTTGCATTGACTCTCGATGAGGCCCCTGTGTGAAAACGCCTGCCTGCTGGCATCACAAAAACCACGAAACGAAAGAATAATGTCTCATACATTTGTTTTTATGGTCATTTTATGGCACAACATTTTTTAGGGGTTAAATCAAGCAATAAATGGAAGTTGCCATTTTCTTCTTTTTTATTTGGCTGTTCCGATTGTTTCGTGTGGTACTTTTGGTTTTGAGTCAGTCGAGGGAATTCCCCTTGCCCTTCCCCCCACGATTGCAATCATGTGTACGCCACTATTGTGGATAGCAATTTCAATTGTTTGCACAAATCAAGGCATATGCTAAAATAGCAGACACGTTTTAACACGGACTCTTCTAAGTATCATTGCAATACTATCTTACATTACCCACTTTGCTCATTCACGCAATTCACGCGGTTGTCACGTTACTGCATTATACCTACTTTTGAGTATAAATTACTGTTTGCTAGCTCTGCCTGCCAGGTTCAGTCCTGTAAACCTACAGAATACGTTGCGTGTTGTTTGTAAAAATCATGTGACGGTATTCGTATCAAAAGACAATACACTCAGTTATATCTACGTCAAGTCATTTTGTCTAGGTACCGTCAGAGCCGTATATCTCTATATACGGCTCTGGGTACCTTTAATTATAGCATAGATTATTAACAGAGAAGAAGTACCATTTGTCGAAAAGGGTTCAAGAAGTAGATGATTGTAGGTAGGACGCCATTATTTCTCGGGATCTCTGTTTACAATAGAGAGAATAGCGAAGTTTGTAATGTTTTTCAATACATTGCAACGGCAATCTAACCAAAACACTGAATACTTCTTTTATACCGGTTAAGATAGCGAGGATAACTTATGCAATAGAGACAGACACCGTCTGTCACAGAATTTCTAAATTTTCCTTGAACAGAAGTGTTACAAATATGTTCGTAGTCAACAAAGGAGGGTGAGAGCGGTTGTATGGGGCTCGGGACGGAATCTGAACCTTTTTACAATGTTCACAATTCAATTTAATCGGAGCACTTTTAGGGAAATTTTTCACCGCTCAGATTCATTTACTCGCTGCAGTCCCCAACCTTTCTCTGGTTCAGTGATGTCATTGCCTTTCTAATATGAGAAGCGCCCAATGTAAAATGGTTTTTACGTTTTTTTCCAGAAAATTGATGTTTTTAACATTCCAAACTAAAGCTTTGAACGCTAGTTTTTAATACGACTCGATAAATTTGTTGACTGGCACAGTTTATTAATTGATTAAAACGTAAAGAGCAAAGTTATATATGCCAATCATATTATACTTCACTGACTAGTTGTTCCATGAAGAGTGCTGTCCATGAATATTTCTTTGTTACAATATTATTCTCACTTGGCTTTCAATGTAAACGTTATTATTTTCAAACCACGTTGACATACGAAGAAATAATTAACGATTTACTTATAATAAAACTTAAAATTTCAACTTGGTTGCCATTACAACTAGCTATACTATATGCGTAATTACAAAAATGAAATTGGTAACTGTTATTCAATGCCGGAATGACACACCCCTAAGGCCTTCATTCTGCTGGTTGTACAGCGCTATTGAATACTCCGTAGATTTTACCGCTTTATAAGTTCATTTATTATTATTATTATTATTTGCTATCAGAGCCTGCCAGTTTTCGTCAGTTGTAAACAAACCGATGTTCACTCAGTAGTAAACAATTTTCGTACGCTGCTCCTGGGAGGCCTAAAGGGGTGTACAATTTTGCACCACATGTTCTTCCATACATGCTCTTCAACATGCAAGACACAAAGAAAAAAACAGGTCCTGATTGATAACATATCAAAAAAGATGTTATCCTACAGCTTTTTGGCACTTTTTCTAGGCTGGAAAACATTCGGGCGGACTGATATAGACTCTAATATAGGTATGCCACCTTGAAACTAACCCCAGCCGTGGCATAACTATGCATGCATTGTTTGTACGCCCCATGCATACGGCTCCTCATGCATACAGTGCACAACTTACATTGATAAAATGCCGACGGTTCAAATCTCCTCCAGATAATCTCCATTTTGAAACGTTAGAAATCCTTTGGGAAATTAAACTTGTGAAAATTACCCGAACATCGGTCAGTAAATGGTAGTGGCTTCATACGGTTGCATCTTATAATAAGTTTAAAACAAGCCAATGAATAATGCAGCTTCTGAAGCCTCATACAAACGCATGCTTAGCCCTAGGCCTAGTTCTGCGAAACTTTGCAGGAACTTGAGGAAGTGTGTTGCATGTTTATTGGAAATTTGCAAATCATAGGTTTGGCCTAGGCTGCTGGCACATATGAACTCATTTCTCAATAGGTCACCATCGATTATCTCAAAGTGAACGTTCTATTGTCCTATTTCTGTGCATCCTTCTCAAACGGATAATTTCAGGCTACGGCTATGTATTATAATCTGTTCTAAAGCCTATGCTAGGCCTACTATCGTTTGACCCTTCCCTGTCCTAGTCAGAACGTTTAACATCCAGGTAACCTACGGGGTCTATCTTAAGCTATACCACAAGCACTTTCGAGGATTTAATAATTTTTTTTAAAGATATATAGTCAGTATTGCGAAATTCGGAACACTGCGAATTTCGGACACCCCTAAGAAATGCACGATTTCACCATGACAACCTATAGCAGCAGCCAATTTCACGAAAAACTACGAAGATACAGATACTTTCTCTCTAAAATGACCCGTGTGCAAGTAAATACTTACATATTTGTCAATAAAATGACGGAGATCTATGAAGTCTCTTATAATTACTGAAAGAGCAACTTCGCCACCAATTTTATCACCAGCGCCACACTGTGGGAACGAGTGTCCGAATTTCGCAATACTCTAGCAAAGAAATACCAGTTCCACAATCACGAAGAATCTTCTTTTTTATAACGTG
>JAIPMN010001354.1:9325-22174 GCA_020650975.1 Apostichopus californicus | reverse complement strand
CTTACATATTTGTCAATAAAATGACGGAGATCTATGAAGTCTCTTATAATTACTGAAAGAGCAACTTCGCCACCAATTTTATCACCAGCGCCACACTGTGGGAACGAGTTCCACAATCACGAAGAATCTTCTTTTTTACAACGTGAAAACAGTTTGCAGGAAAGAAAGGTTGGCCGTGTATCTTAATATAACACACTTCTCCCACCATATCCAGTATATTTTCAGGTGATTTATACCAGAAGATATAGTTTTGGGGTGATTTAAGGCTTAGGTGTCCGATATTCGAAGTGTCCATGCTACTACTAAATAGCAAGTGCAACTGATGGCTCCTAATTAGAAACTAAAATTTGTCACAGAATCCAAGAATGCCAGACATTACATGAATTTACCTCATCATTGGGAGTAGCAGTGAGCTATGTCACATAGGGCCTACACAATCATCATAAATGTTGGCCATTGTTATGCTTCATTCTTTTCTGAATCTGATGTCAAACAATTTTATGTTTATTTAAGGAGCCTTTACATTCAAAATTTGCACAAACCAAAGTCTGGCTAAGAAACACCAAACAAGCCTGCCAATTTAGGAATTTGGCAATCATTTCCATGAAAATTTTGTGTTGTACGAATCTCTTCTGAGGACACATTTATAAGTATTTGACAGCAACAGTAAGGTTATGGATCTGATATATTTTGGAAGTGGTTATAATGGAACAATCTGTTGAGGTTTCAGCAAAATTTATTGTGGTCGCTTGGGATCCACACAGTGGTTTGGCTTGAAATGAAGAAATTCATGTTGCGCTCTTGAGTTGGTGCTAAAGTAAGTCCTAAAGCAAATGTCTTGGTTCCTACATGTGATACCTGATGCTACAGTAAAGAAAAAGAACTAAGCAACAAAATCAATAAATATGATAAATTTGTATTTTATGTGTTTGTAACGTCTGTTTCCTTCAGTGTATTGATACATTGCCTTGGAGTTCACTGTATGCAAAGGGCCTGGTACTTAATTTAAAAGCTCAGTGAGAAGTGTTTCTTGGTTTACTGTAACTGTCGAGTATTAGAGCATGATGATAGCAGTAGCAAGACAAATCTGTTATTTAGCCTAAGTTGTGAGATTCTTAAAACGAAATCCTAGAAACCGTCTATTGTTTGATACCTGAAGATCATCAGACCTGGACGGAATTAAATTAGTTGATTGGATGTCGTACTGTACACACCTGTAGATCATGTACCTTCCCGTGGAAACAATGTCAACCGTTATGTTGCTGTAAGGGAGAGAAGCAATACAGACATCATGTCTGAAGTCAATCAACTTTCTATTCTTTCCTGTGCACCCTTTTTATAAGAATTTTTCTTTTTAATGTCCCTTGTTTTCCTTTAGTGGAGGCAAGTCTTGGAAAGTTTCTATAAGTATGGCAGATGAAGAAACAACTCAAGTGGATGAAAGTAAGGACCAGACTGATGACAGCAGTGGCTTGAAGAAGGAAACTGAAGGAACCAGTACAAAGCTAGCAGAAGCAGACCAGGCAAAAGAAAAAGAAGTGGTATGACTAATTTTGAAATTTGTTTTTTAGTATTAATCTTGATTTGTCAGAAAGAAACATATAGGAGAGAGATGGTATAAAGGAGGGGGGGGGGCAGGGGGGTCGGGCAGGGTTGAGCATTGATAAAGGAACCCATAATATGAAGCAGCAGGGAATAATTTAGTGTTAACATATTGCATAACAATTTGGATATGGCTTAAAGGGTGTGAAGACTCGCGCAAAAAGAAACGTCTAATGCCGGTAATCTGACCTAGTTTCGAATGAGGTGTAACAGAAGTGTTAGACACCACCATCGATCCCGGAAAATACACACACAGCTTGCTACTGTTGGTAATTAGACACAAGTGTACTACAGTCAGTACATACAGCTGCGGTCAATACCCACAGCACAGTGGACAAATGATACAGCCATGAACATCTCAGGTCCAGCTAAAGATAACAAGGTATCACGTTTCATTACTGTCTGCATTTTGTAGCGACACAAACAACACGTCACTTCCAAGCAACAGAAAGTTAATTTTTTTCAGATGGCTGCATGCGGTTTGGGGCGAGTCTTCAATGCCTTTAAGTATATGGTATCTTAGCTACTGTACTGTATAAAATACTAAAAGCACTATGGTTTTGTGACCAAAGCTGCTAGTTATCTTTGGAAATTGCTGAACAATTCAAATGGTTAGATTTGCATAGCAAACTTAGGATGTGACATGGCACAATTTATTCAGTGAATTGATCACTCCTGGTAACAAACATAATCATTTAAGACAAACATGATATGAGTGGTTTATGTAGTTGTTGTTTGATAAAAACTGATATATATCTCTCTACATGAGACTGTTAGTCATTACTAAAGTTCAGAGGTCAGAGAATCAGACCCTATACAATACTGTGTACTTAAGCCCTTTTACTTAGTTAAAGGTCGTCAGGGTTACCATGAAATATGCTAGAATATCTGATAATGGTGGCTGCTAAGATTGGTCAAGTAGATTACTGCCAAGTTTAGATCAAGTCTGCTAACAGTGAGTTGTGATCATTTGTTTTAAGACCTCCCAAAAAATAGTTTAAAATAATAATCTATGTTTTAGAACACTGAAAGTTTGGGACAGCACTGATAATCTGTTAAAAGAACTGCCCCAGATGGTTTTAGGCAGAGAGTACTGTTGACAATTTGAAACCATTTACCAGCATTTGACAAAATTTAATAATGTTGTAAAAACGTCTAACTGTGTTTGGTACCTGACAGGACAGATTGGCCAATCAAGTGGCCGCACATTACAACACTCTACCAGAGGCAGGGAGAGAAAAAAGAGCTGAGAGCAGGATATTCTTCCAGCGAAATTTCAACAACTGGATAAAGAGTGTGTGTATCGCAGATGCCTTAAGGAAGCTTCGAGAGAAGGAGAGAGGTCGGAAGGTCGTAGCTCTGGACCTCTGCTGTGGAAAAGGCGGAGACCTACTCAAATGGAAGAAAGGAAACATCAGCCATCTTGTTTGTGCTGGTTAGTGAACTCATCATTTCCCTTGGGACTGAAAAGGTTCTATCGTTTCTACCATTTTATCCCGCCCTCTTTTCTGAATATTCTTTAAATCTTGACTCTTGTCTTGTTTAATACAGTAGTTCCATTGTCTTCCCTAATCAATGTAAAGATTATGCCAATAAAGCCATGGTCTGTAGAGGCTCAATATGTCCTTCCACAAAACATATCTGAAGAGGTAAAATGGGTTGGTGAGTAAAATTGGTATAAAATGGTATTTCTCATTGTTGCCTGTGATAGAACCTTCAAGAAACCTAGTGAGTCAATTGGGGACATTTCAGTTCTATAACATTAATCATATCAATTTGCACAACAAGGGGGGAGTATTTTCAAAATAGTGACAGAAATAATTGAAACTTATTATCATTATGGAACATACTTTGAAAAAGATTTTGTTTAAAAAATTGATCTGGTGGCAGAATGGAATTTACAATCTCAATTGACAAAGACTATTCAGTTTATTCTACTAGCCTATTCTACTAGACTATACTAGACTATACTAGACTATACTAGATTAAACTAGACTATACTAGACTATACTAGACTAAACTAGACTATACTAGACAAAACTAGACTATACTAGACAAGACTAGACTATACTAGACTATACTAGACTATACTAGACTATTCTAGACTATTCTACTAGCCTGTCTCAATCAGCTGGAAGATTTTACAGTATCTTGCTTAGCTGATTAGTGAAAAGTTTTGTTCAAAATTGAGGTAGCATACTGTGCACAAATTTAAATCAAGAATTTTCAGTTTTAAGAGAAAGCAAAACATGAAACTTTTTTTAAACAATTATCACTGAGTGGATTTTGATCTGATTGTGATGACTGTTGATCAAATCTTGCATTTACAAGCATGCTGTGTCATCAAGAACTGTCCTTACCTGATATGGGGTACATTGTTTTACAACTGATGCATACAGTATTATAATAATAATGTTCTATTTTGTGTACAGTAATTCTCAGAATGATATGAGTGGTACACAAGATAAACTGTCTTTTGGTTCTGGATCACAAGGATCTGAAGAGATGGGTAGGGTGGTCAGGGGTACAAAGCTGCTGGCCCGTGGGTCGAAATAGGGTGGTCAGAATACGTACATAGGATAACATAAAAAAATGTATTCTCACTTTCATAACATATTTAAGGAAAATTATTACATGCTGGTGTTATGGATTTCTGAAAGAAGCCAATTGAGATCAAACATCTCTGATGGGCTGTTTTTTTTTATTTTTTTTTATTTTTATAGACCACTGTTCTAAAGACGGAATATGAGACACGTCTTGTGTTAAATTGCTCACACAGTCTGAAAACTTTGTGAACCTTCCGAACCAGTTTGTCAGGAAACTCACTCTTCTCACTGGAATCAACCAGGCCAAAAGTAACAATCAAGGAGGAACATAACCTTAAAATAACCTAAACGATGCTAAAACAAAACTAGAAACCGTGAGCAGAGTTGCATCGTAAATTACCCACATTTTCAGAAGTGTTTGGTTGTATTCTTACCCAAAAACTGGCAGGGAAATGGCCGTCATTTAAAAATCATGTTCGTAAGAAACTCGGCAAAGTTTTCCAACCCTGAACTCGGCAGTTTTAGGAATCTGACATTTTTTATTCAATTTTCTCAGACATTGCGGCAGTATCTGTGGAGCAGTGCGAACAGCGCCACCATGACCTCAGAAGGAGATCGGATAACAACAGATATCCCGTCTTCACCGCGGAGTTTCACACGGCCGACTGCGCTGAGGTATAGTAGTAGTAAATCGCATCCTCGGCAAAAGTCAATAGATGCTATGACAAACAATGAGATTGATTATGCGTTGCAGCAAACCCCAATGTATTACACAGTAATAAACGCCTAATGAAAGCAAATCTAGAGGGCTCTGTTCATTCTTTGGTGGATGATTTGATTTTTTCCTCAGTTTGATGAAAGTAGCTTTTCTTTTCATTGATGTTAAAAATGTTGATGCTATTCGATATCATTCCCTATCATGTCCCATAGCTAGTTCCATTTCAACGATTGGTGAAATTCGATTTCAAATTCGTTAATTAATTGCTGATTAGCCATCATTTGGTGGAAAAGTGTAGGAGGTCCAATCTTATGTTGAGCAGTTCTTTTCTCTGTTGTAAATCTTCACACCAAAAACGACTAGAGCACCGATGGTGGTAAACCCACAGGCTCTCAACTGGGTATATTGGTAATGTATGTGGTAAAGCTAGTTTCACAGGATAAAACATCCATGCTAGAAACATAACAAAGGTTCCTTCCCAGTCCGGAGTCGTCGTAACTCTCGCAGCATTCTTTCTTAGTTTGAAAAGTGTGGTTCTAAGGCTTGTGAGTATAACAACAGACACAGATTCCTGTAAGGTTTTCACAAACATCTTTCTATAAACATTACTCTTTAAAATCTGGTTTTATTCATTCTTTACCTTACAGAAAATATTGTCCGAGGTTTACAAGAATCCTGATTTGATGTTTGACATCACCAGTTGTCAGTTTTCCTTCCATTATTCCTTTGAGAGCATTCAGAGAGCAGATACAATGCTGAGAAATGCTTGTGAGAGGCTGAGACCAGGTGGCATCTTCGTTGGAACCATGCCCAATGGCTGCGAACTTGTGTAAGCTGTTTAAATTCTTTCTTTTTCTTTCGTTGGAGGGAAGTAGAATGCTTCGATGGTAGTCAGTCTGGCCTAACCTTTTTCGCTTTCTAGTAATTGCTATAATTCCGTAAGTTTACTCTCTAGGGGTACTAACCCTCTGATTCATTCGCTATAATGAGGTAAATATACTTTATAGGTGTACCAACCTTCCAAATTATTGCTAGAAGTTTTGAAAGATCCTTTAACTGAGTACTGACCCTCCCAATGAATGCTTTTACCCTGCAAAAGTACTTCCTATGAAATAAATAACTTCCTTAATATTTGGAACATCTTCATAGGTGTAAGTTAACGACAAAGTTCTGTTAGTTAGACTGAGGGGTTACCAGTCATGTGTGGATATTACATGCCTTAGTCAGAGAGACATAACTTCACAACTCAATGCAAAATGTAACTATGTAGCTTTCAGTCACTCGGCTGCCATACTGTTAGTGATATTAGAGTGTGTGTGTGTGTGATTTTCAAGGGATGTGTGGAAATATTTGCAATCACAAAGTTACTTTGGCCACTAGGAAACACCTTGTGTAAGCATAAAATATTGTATGCCTACTTTACAAAAAGAAAAAAAAGAAAAACTGTAGAGAATAATTCAAAGCTAAACAATTGTTGCCCTGCCTCTAAAACCCATCCAATGGTTAATTATATATGCTATCATTAACCTAGAAGTGGCCTCCACTATAACGTGGACAATGTCAAATGTTGGTCAATAATTAAATGGGAAATTATTAACTACAGTACTTGCTCCTAACTTGAGATGTAGTTGTTTCTTAAAAGATGAGTGTCTTCTTCCCTCCTCCCAAAGAGTTCTATTCCCATTTTCCCAACTCCATCTCCTCTCCCTCCCCACCCCCCTCCAGTAACCCCTCCCCTATAAAATAATCTTGCTGCTTCATCAAACTTATACATTGAGGGAAAGGGCTGTCAATTTTTATGATGTGTATCATAATATCTTGTGTAATAGTTATAGATTTATGGAAGAAAGAATTTTGTGTTTTCCCCCAAACCTCCTCGTTATCCCCCGCATTTACTTTACCTGTCACCCCAAAAATTAATGTAGGTATTACTTTATGCATTTCAACAGTCTGCTTGTAGTTTAACCAACATGAATTTTAAGCAATGAAATATACGCGCACCTGATTATATTTGATAATTTTGTTTCTACAGGAGAAGAGTTCAAAATTCTGAGGATCTTTCTTTTGGGAATGACGTGTACAGGGTCACCTTCAAGAACAAGGAGGCCTTTCCTTTGTTTGGTTGTATCTACGACTTCCATCTTGAAGGTGTCGTTGATTGCCCAGAGTTCTTGGTTTATTTTCCACTTCTTGAAAAGTAAGTCATGTCATTAACTTGGAGGGGGTTGGGGGAGGGTGGTGGGGGGGGTGGGGTGCAGATTGATTCATATCAAGTGTGATGTTTGGGTCACTTATTTACTATCTTGAAGTTAATTAATTAGTTTATAATATCTACAAAACCCATCGAGAAATCTCTGTAGAGAGTAATATGAGATGTCTTAATAGTTTCGAAGGTGTTTGCGTCGCAGAGATGTATCACCACTCTGTAGAACGATCGTTTGCTTGGCATACTTGATAACACTCTGATTAAATAAGCAAAGCTGTTTCTGATGTGAAACATTTCCTCCCATCTCTAAGTCTCCTGCAGAATTATTGAATTTTTGAAATTTGATTTCAGAATAAATACGGCCATTTAGATCCCAAGGCTTACAGGTATGGTAAGCAAAGGTTTTCCCCTCAAGAGATTTCTGGGGAAGTTTTCAAATAGGTCTTTTTCATTTTTTTCATTATGTACTGCATTAAAATTTAAACACGAATAAGGAAACATGTTGAAGACAAGATGCTAAAAGAAGAAGAGTGAGCCATTTTGTTTTATATGTAAAGTGACTTTGTCAAATACCTTTGTTATTTTTTTTTTTTCTTCTTATTTTTTTTTCTTTGTAGAATGGCTAAGAAGTATGACATGAGACTGCTTTACTCTGAAACCTTTGCAGAATTCTTCAAGAAACATTCCAACAATCGAGAAAATAATGAGCTTCTCAGCAGAATGAAGGCCTTAGAGGTAACTTGTGTTCCTTCTATGATGAGGTGGAGGTGCCTCAATGTATGGTTATATGCTAACTCTTGGTGCCGGACATGTCGAAAAGGGGGAGGGAGTAGGGGAAGGGTAGATGGAGTAGGGGAGGGGTAGAGAAATCAATTTCCACTCTAAAAACAGAGAATCCTAACATCTTGTCATTATTTGTAAGCATTTAAAATGATACAGATGTTAATGACTAGAGAGGATGTAATTGAATCAGAGGCAGTGAAATGTCACACACCTTTCTGCTGAAAGGCTGACCAGTGGTTGGTTGACAAAATGTGATATGTACAGAAAGAAGAAAAATATTTCCAAGCACTGCTGGTTGAGAATCCCATATCTCAGTATCTTGTTGCTAATGCTAGGATGTATGGTTGTCATAGTAACTACTTGTTAAAAATATTCCAGTCAGTGGTTTGTAATGTCATCGTAGAGCATAGTCTTCAAAATATTGTGTTTAATACCTTGCAATGTTATACTTTCAAAATGGTTTCCCTATCGATATATTTGAATTTTCATCACAACTTAAAAACCAGTAGCTTCATAACAAACTGCGATGTAGATGATGTTGTCTTCACCTATGGTGCAGACGATTTTATAATTTACAGGCGACTTTGTTTTGAGGCGATCCGTCCGAATTCATCCCTTCAGACCGAAGTATGCTCACTCGCGACCTCTCTTGAGCGCTATTAAATTGACAATAAATCCGTCTATAGCTCTTCGTTGTAATTGTGCCTCTCGTCCATTTTCTTTCAGATGTTTCCTCCGCATGATAATTCATCGAGTGAAGCCGAAGGTGCCTACGACCACGCCGTAGAATACTTGGAGAAGAAGAAATCGGAATCCAGCGAAAATCGCAGAGATCACAGAACTCCAAGAGTGGTGAGTCTTCTCATAAATGGAAAGCAAAGCTGTTAAGAAGGAAATTTAAATTGGTAGAGGCCACACTGGTTAGGATTTCTCTTCACTATTAGACCTCACTTTGTTTGTCGTTCTGTTTACATAGCAAGTTCAATACATCTAAACTCGGGTGACCTTTCTGGAAAAGTCAACAAGTATTTCACCAGAATTTGCAAAAAATGTGTATTTGATATTTCAATGAAATTGCTGGATGTTTTATCGATCACAGACTGTGAGACAAACACATGTCTTCTTTTACATTTATAACTGCGATTCTTGAATACATTAAGTTTCACACTTCATCGAGACATCGGTGACTTCCCACGAAGCATCTCTCAAGAGATTGTCGTCTTTATGAATATTTATAGAGACAAAAAAAATCAAAGGAACTCTTTAATATGTTCTATTATTCAAATCGGTGTAGCATATTAAGCCAATCCTGTGGTAGCCTTTAATTATTATTATTCAAACTAAGCAGATGTAGCCATCTTGCTCTATTCTTGTATTTCAAGACTTTTCGTTGAACAAAGTCAGTGCTTCCAATGATCAGTTACTGTTTAAAAATGTAAGCATGTTAGAAGAAAAAAAAATGTGTTGATTTATAGTTCTCTCTGGATAGCCAACACAACGATGGACTTTCTGAAGTACTGTACATGTTTTGTCTCACATATAAATGAATTATTTTTTCTCTTTCAGGGTACTCTCTCGAAAGCGGAATGGGAGGCTACCAGTCTGTATTTAGTCTTTGCCTTTATCAAAGAAGACACCAAAGATGCAGCCAAGGATCTTGAGAAAGAGACCAAGGAGGAGGAGGGGGTGAAGGAGGAGGAGAAGGAGGTGGAGGAGGAGGAGAAGACAGCGTCCCCTACCGAGGGAGAGGTTCCAGATAATGATACAGACTCCGAGAGAAAGAGGAACGCCGAGATTGAAGAGAGCTTATCAGCAACCAGAGAGATAGAGGAGGACGAACCTCCACTCAAGAAACAAAGTACTTGAAACAACTATCTACGTACGAAGGTGACAAGAGATGAGTTGCTCACGTGTTAACGTCATCACAGCCTTCTCACCAGTGGCCTCTCGTCGCCCTCTCTTGGAATCGAGGGATAGAGGAGTTGTGTTGCTTCAGACACTCGTTGAGAAGCCAAAAGTAAGAGGTTTAGCAAATGGTAGCCACCTGTAAGTTTAGTTTCAGGATTTGTTTCGTCCTCCTAAGACCCCCCAGTTGCATATCTAAGCCTCACGGTGGTGCCGACCTTCATAACACGTGTAAAAACAGGACAGAAGAGGTATAGATTGTTGGATCCAACTTATTAACAGAAGAAATCACTGTGCATGATTTGTACATTGAATGGTCTCGTATATACTGTAGAAACCTGGCATGAAACCACTAAGCCTGTGGGATATCTGGTCATTTTTCGTTACCGATGATGAAGTGAAGGGCAGATTAATATTACTTTTTATTTTTGCGACATATATTGGCGATGGCTGACATGGTTTGGGTACTGTCGGTCTCTGGTTCAACCTAACTATGAAAAAGTACTAGAACCATGATCAGGATTAGGGGACCATAGGGATCAAGTGAACAAATACATGCTCAGGACAGGATCCAACATTTCTGATCTTTCTATGAAGTAACAGCTAATCCCTTCAAAGAGATCAGAAGTTGTAGGTTGGAATTTTGATTGAAGAGATTGAACAGGAATCCCATTTTTTCATTACTCAGAGGATACAAGAATAGATTTGTCAGGATTTGATCTGCATGGTAGGGTCACTCAGTTTGATCTAGGAACATATAGAAGGCACCGACATTTACACCAAGTCAAATTTTTAACCCTTCAATTTTGTTGACGTTTATGCTGCTTCCAATGGTGAGTTCACCCAGATTTTTGTGGAAAGAGTCTGGTCTGCTGGGTTTGTTTGGTCAACTAGGAGTGTTAGCTCAGTGGTTAACGCCAGTGCCTTTCAATCATAAGTTCCCGAGTTCGAGTCACTCCAAGATTAATGTATGTCGTCCAGTTACAGAGTTGTTGACAATTCATAATCATGGACGTAAAATATGAATCTAAGAGACTGACTTCGGTCGGCTTGCGGCTTTGATAAGCCAATGATAGCTTCTTCGCGAGTTCCTGCTTGTAGGAGGATCTAAAATACGTACATACATACAACTCTCAATAGTGATCTGCTCTCTAAGTGTGATCTTCTACCTCTCTAACTCCGAACTGTAAATGTCGGACTCACTCTAGATCTGATCCTTTGATCCCTCTCCAAGTCATCTGATCCTGTACTTCAAGACTTGATCCCTCTCCAGGTCTGATCCTCCTTGCCATGTTGCTAAAGGATATCTCTGTTGTTTTATACGTCTATTTATCGTAGGAATTTTCTCGTAAGATGTTATCATGAAATTTGCAAATTTAACTCTAAGGATGCTTTTCAGCCTAAAATGACGTTTAGCCGGGTGATTTTTTTTTTTGTGGATGCTTACAGAATGCACAATTCTTTCGAACTTCTTTTGCATTTTCATTTTTCAACGAATATAAGTAATATCGTGCGTATGTTTTGCGCTTTCTTCTTTCTCGTATTTTATGAGACAGATTTGAAAACTTGATTGGTTAGTAGATTAGGTAAATCCGGATGCATTGCCTTGGCAACAGAATTTCCAGCAATCCATAAATAGTTATTAAAAACTGAATATGCTCACTTCATTGTTTCTTAGTACCTCTACATGTGATTTAATACAGTCCTACAATTTTGTAACTCTCAAGTTTAAGAAATATTTGTTATTTTTCCAGATTTGATTTACTGCTTGATACCCTGGTCAAGTGATAAAAAGTTAGTCATATTACATTTATATTTTAATAGATGTATAAAAATATAAATTCCATATGACTTTCTTGTTTATAACTTCCTTCAACTGATCGATCTAACAGGTGTGTGTTACCAGCTGCCATAATCAGATCATCAACCCAAATAATGACTATAATCATGTCATTTTTAAATTGCTTCTTGTAAAACACAATTGATGTGATGAAGTTTGAACAAAATCATTTTCAACAGGTTCTCATGTAATACTTTATTCCAATTTCTACCCGACTGTTTTAACCCATACAGTGATTTGTTTAACTTAAATACCAACTGTTCTCCTGTGTCTGATAAAACTTCAAAGCCGCCTGGTTGCTCTAAATAGATTTCTTCATAGATAGGAGCATGAAGGTAGGCAGTTTTGACATCCATCTAAAGAACAATCAGGTCATTTGGCACTACCAGTTGCATTACAATCCTAATTGATGTGATATTAGCTGTCAGGGCAAATGGTTCTTTGTAGTCTATCCCCTTTTACTTTGTTGTAACACTTGGCGACATATCTTCCGTTGAGTCTCCTTGTACCTTCTGAATCCTCTTAAATTGCATACACCCATATTCCTCCCCCCACAACCCCTCCCCCTCCCCTTCCCCACTGGATATTTACCTTCAGGTAAAGCTGTTATCATGCCTTATGCTCTTTTTCCTCAGTACTGACTCAAAAGCATTCCCTGTGAATTCTGAACCATTGTCAGACCTGATACACTTTACCTTGCCATAAGGTGCACAATCTGCCAAACACTTTTCCAATACTAATGCAGTGTCACCCTTGGTTCTAATGAAATCAACAAATATGGCTCCTGAATAATCATCAGTGAATGTTGCTGCATATTTGAACCCATCCTTAGCTACAGGGTTAATAGGTCCTGCTAGGTCTGTGTGGACCAACTCCTGGGGTGTGGTGGCCTTAGCATCTAGTTTTGGATTCCTACTGTTTACAGTAGGTTTCATTCTGTGCACCTTTCACAATCAAATGTTGATAGTTCCTCAATCGTAGTAAAAGGAAAATAAAACTCTGTAATCTTCTCTTTATCATTACAGTGACCATAAAATTATACATTTTTTGCGTTGATTTTGGTCATTTTTTAAAATTAAATGATTACTTTTTTACGATATTTTCATTAATTCTAGTCAAGTTTCATTTGGAATAGATATTCAAGTTTCATTTGATATAGATATTCAATTTTTTTCCGGGGAGGGGGGGGGTGGGGGCGGCGGAAAATTACTAGTTTCTTTATGACTTGTTTTTCATACTAATATGAATT